>JABXWE010036287.1:0-11097 GCA_014611495.1 Limonius californicus
TTAAAGCATACAAAATTTTGTGAAGAAATATCAAGTCGTTCAAAAGTTAGTAAGGGGGGGGGGACATTTTACGACCGCACTGTATATATATATATATATATATAAATATATTAATAATAATAATAATAAACAATTTCAACACGTATTTTTGCTTTATACGTATTTCGACATTTTACATGTCATTTTCAGACGCATTTAATATTGTAAGCAAGTGTAGTTAGGGCAACAGCACACTGGATCTTGATTTTGGACTTGGTTCTGGTTCTACGAGGTTTGTTCAATTGAAACCCATCTTTGCTTTATAAAAATGTATTCAACAATTTAAAAATAATTACCGTCACGGTTAAGGCACCTATCCTATTGTTTTACTAACCAACGTATACCTGCTCATAGAATTCTTGTGGTTGCTGATTGAAGAAGTCTTCCACAGCTATCTGTACCTACTTCTGCGTCAGACTTAAAATGCCGGCCTTTTAATGCCTTTTTCAGTGGTCCAAAAATACGGATATCGCAAGGCGATAGATCCGGGCTATAGGGTGGATGCTCTAAAACCATCTATTTCTTTCGTTGAAGATTTTCTTTTACCACATTAGCAACACGAGGCCTAGTATTGTCGTGCAGCAAAATTACCCCACACCTAAATTTTCCTGGGTGTTCCCGTCTTGTTGCTTGATGAAGCTTGTTCAAAGTTTCATTGTACATATCTGCATTGACATTTACTCCAGGTTCCTTAAACCCTATCAACAAGGGTCCTTCATGGTCGAAAAAAGATGTTAACATCACCTTGCCTGCAGAAGATTGTTCTTTAAACTTCTTCAGTGATGGTGAACTTGAATGTTTCCACTGCATCGACGATAACTTACTGGATGGCTCGTAGTAATGGCACCAAGTTTCGTCACCAGCTACTATTGACAGAAGAAAGTCATCACCATTTGGCTATAGTCTGTGCGGTGTTGCAGAGGTAAGCTCATTCGCAAACATTTCTGTTCATTTCACAAGAGACAAGGAATCCATTGCGAACAAACGTTGCTGTAACCCAGATTGCGAACAATACCATGGACAGATCCTACACTCGCACCAACAATATCTGAAATTTACGATTTTCTCTAATAAGGCCTTCCACACATGCCATATTGTTTTTTGTTAATGCAGTACGGTGCATGGTGCACCTGGTCGCGGCTAATCCATAGTCACCTCTTTCCTATTCTTAAATTTTCGGCACCATTCCTTCACAGTTGGGTAGAGAATGCATGCCTTTCACTATACACTGCTTGGATTTCTCTTATGAATATGCAATGGTTGCACACCCTCAGCGCATAAAAATTGTAGGACCGCACGCTGATCAAACTTAGACGGATTTTCAAAAACAAACGCCATTTCAAAATGGAAGTTTTAAAAGTCAGAATCAAATTCCAACGCCAGAAACTTATTAAAGTGTTGCTTACAAACACTACTAACATTAACAAACGTCATTTGAATTATTGCATTTGTTTTCAAAGCTAACCCAAGTAGCACAGTAAACTTGGGCCAATATTGGTTCTGTTATATTGGCGATATCTCTAAATATAACGTATGTTATAGTGGTAATATATTGGCTAACAAGGTTGGGCCAATATATAAAATCTAGTTAGGTAAAATATCTGCAGAATGTATTGGTCCCTTGTTGGTCGCTCTTGTTGGTTAGATATTGGCTGCCAAGGTATGGCCAATATTATAATATCTAGTTAGGCAAAATATCTCCAAAGTTTATTGGCTTATTGTTGTTCACTCTTGTTGATTATACATTAGCTGCCAAGGTTTGGCCAATATATAAAATCTAGTTAGGTAAAATATCTGGAAAATTTATTGGTCTATTGTTGGTTACTCTTGTTGTTTATATATTGGCTACCAAGGTATGGCCAATACGTAAAATCTACTTAAGTAAAATATAAATATAAAAATTAATAAAAATATATAAAAGTTTATTGGCACTTTGTTGGTCACCTTTTTTTGGTAATAGAATAGAATGTAATGCATAATGTCAAACCACAGTATAAATATCTACGAATTCGTAAATATTTATACTGTGGTCAAACTTAGGACGTAATAAATAATAATCATATAAAAAATAGCATTAAAACAGTGTGGTTGTTTAATTTCAGTTTTTCAATATTAAGTCTTCCTACGCTTAGTTACTTCGTTGCTATGGTAACCAACTTATGTTTTTAATTAAGAATATGTTTTCACGCCTCTACGTTCACCAACTGCTGTTTCTTTTTCTGGTAGTTTTGTTAGGGTTACATATCAAAACTTTTGGTTGAAATATATATATTGAAAAACATTAAACAGTAGGTACATAAAATCTTATGCTACATTATTTTCATTCTATGCTATCGCGGTTTTTCTCCTTTTGCGTCCTCCATCACGATCTTTCGCTGTGAATAAAAAGGTCCCCGCCCTTTCCATAAATTGGCCATCGGTAATAGCTGGAAACTTTTTACGAATCGCGGCTGCAAAAAGAAAATATAAGTTAATTTTTAAATTGCTACTTTTACTTAAATAGAAAAACACCTGACTCATTCACAATATTTGCTATAAGAAGATATTCTGTAGCGCGTATGGAGCCCTATTTCTAACCGATATTATACAGAACGACCCACGAATTTTTAGTTTATTGAAAAAAAACTCGCGCCCGATGTAACATATAGCCTAAGTTGTATTGGAAAATGTGCATGAAATGTGCGCACTCGAAGGGTAGACATCTATTTCTATAAATTATGCATAAAGTAGCAATAATACATATACTACAAATAGTTTATACTTACTTGCGATAATAAACTGTGAACACTTTCAACACAATTACTTACAGTCAGAACATAAGAAAACGACTGTAGAATTAAACTGTTGCTTGACGAACACTGAAAAATTGATATTTAAGTAAACTGACTAATCCTACAACATGGCACAGGTAGCAAAACGTGCCCTTTCTTGTAAAAATGTCAGCGGCGTCGCCAGTAGTGATACTGTTTTAGGGTTCAAGGAACATTTGCAACTAAAAATAATAGAAATTCACTTATTTCCTAAAATTTCGGGATTTTTTAAGGTGTTTTTGTTCTAGTCATTTTTATACAGCGGCATCGGCACAGCGTTATTACCGAAATTTTTTGTTCTTATTTATGAGATTTTTTAATGAGGATGCTTTTGAAGCGCATTTATTATGGGTTTTTTCCGATGCTAATTTTCTAGTGCTATTTTACGTTCTATTTTCGTGGCATTTTTTAAATTCTTGTCAAGGTTTTCTTCTGGTTAGAAGGTTTCAATCAAAATACCCTCCAGAAAAGTCGATTACGAATTAATAAATCAAAAATCACAACTTAATACAAACAATTTAGATTATCTTTTTATTTTTATTAATTTGACTAAGCTGCCAACATGTTTCCCCAATGATGTACCAATATGTGCTGCACAATAAAATGTTGAGCCAAAGAACGATACATATCCAATATTGAACCAATATTGGTAAAATGTTTGGTGCTACTTTGGAAGTTGATCAAAGATGGGTTTCAGTTGAACAAGCCTCGTATATTCCAAAACTTCCAATAGCGTGGAATTTACGAGCTCAATTTGCTCATTCATTGAAGGTGTATTTGTTAAAGAGTGTTTGTGAATTTGAAAGGCCTCGAGTATATCCAATTTACGTTTATCACGTTAAACACGCAGGTACAACTGCTCTCTAAATTAAGACATTTATTTATAAATGCGTACGCGGTTGGACCAAATAAATCGAGTTCTGTCATCGCTAAAAGTCAATACGGTGTGAACAGGAAGTATGGGTGATTGAAACTAAATACCCTGTTTAATTGAAACATAGAAGACCGTTGCAGTGAATCTGGTTATTAACCTATATATAACTGGCTGTATGTTCTCCATGCTCATCCAGCGTAGCTAAAAGTCATGCCATTGCTCTTGTTAACTATACAAATATTTATTTTCTGCCTCGATTTTGCGTTGCTTTGTCTGATTTTTTATTAATTGTTCGCAACCACGCGTCGAGTTCGAGCGAAACATATGGCTTAGAAAGTAAATAAGAATTTCAAAGTTTAGCAAAACGGTGCTAACGAAAACACTTGCTTTGTAAAAGTACATCTAAATGATTGTCCTTAATAGAATAAAACCGCTTTTTGCCGGGTTGTAAAGAAACGCAGAATTGTAAATCAAGAGCTCGTTTACTTGAAAGTCACGAGATTTCGAACACAACCTGTAAATCTTCTTCGGTCGCTAAATTAATTTCGACCTGTACAAGAAAATCGAACTTTCTTTATTTCTTTGCAGAATAAAGTAATTAAATTAAAAGCGAAAGATTTTATGAAACATCCATTCAAACGCCTGTCAACTAAAAAATTTTTAATTGACTTTTCATTGAGAACAACAAAAATCCTTATTAAGATAAAAGACGTTATTTACGGTTTTTAAGCCTAATAACCAGATGGCTATAAAGATTTCCGCAACTAGAACGGAGTGTGCAAGTTCTATCGAAAGAATGAGGAGTTCTTTAACGACTCGGTTTTTATGCTAAACTTGAGCTTTAAATTCGTTCGTAAATTCAAATATCGCCTAAAGTTTCACATTTTACGATACCAATTAACGCTGGCCCAATTGCAAGCATTTGAAATGGCTCATTAAACGAGTTATGGACTATTTACACCGAACGTGTACCGTGTTCAAAGTGTGCACCCTTTCTGCGATTTTTATTCTGCTGAACCTTGATCGAATTCTCGATTCTGCACCTTGGTTAGATTCTATATTTGCTGCTATGTTATTGTGTTGTAACTGAGTATTTTGCACAGAAGCTAGGACAGGGTCTCTGCAGACAAGGTGAATCGGTGTTATATAATTTGGGAGAGTACAGCCATAAATTTGAGTGTTAGTGACCGAGAAACTCAATTCACCTTGAGATCACCAATAAAAATCGCTCGTTCATTTCATTTTGTTAAATAATTCAAATATCTTAAAAAAAATTGGCGAATATAAACACATTTATTTGCGGCTACGTATTACGAGGAGTGTTCAAATTTAAACAGGAATTTATTTAAAAAAATGGATTTACAATATGGCGAGGATAAAAACTATATTACTTCACCGATCTGGAAGCTTTCTAATACCTTTCTGGAAGACGTATTTGGGTTGCAACTCTTGAACAGCTGTGATAACGTCGGTATTTGGCTGAACTCTTTATTCGGCTAAAATTTCTTTTAGTGGGCCAATCAAATAAAATGGAGGAAGCTAGACTAGGACTGGGTGCTGCATGAGGAAGAAAGACCCACTGAAGCTTGTTTATGGTTTGAATTGTTCTTGCAGCGGTATAAGAGCGAGCATTGTCTTGGAGATAGCAAACAGAACTTTGTCTTCTATTCCATTTGTTCCTTATCGCCTGCTTAACTTTATCGCGCAACAATGTCGAATAATAGTCTGCATTAATTGTACGACTATCTGTAAGGAAATCAACAAAGAGCACCCTTTGAGAATACAAAAAAAAAATGTTGCCATTACTTTACCAGCTGAAAACACAGTTTTTGCTTTCTTTGGCTATGGAGATGTAATGTGACACTACAGCAAGCTTGCACGTTTTGACTCGGAAGTAAAATAATGTACCCAGGTTTGCAAATTTTAAGAAATTTAATGAACTTTCCCTCGTGTATCTGAATAAAAAAATTCACTTTTTGTTCGTTTCACGATTAACAGAAGTTGTAGTTCGTCGTCGATGATGCTCATTTTCTACACGAGTTCTCCCGTCTCTAAAATATTTCAATCGCTCAAACGCTCGACTGTTAGAAAGACATTGATCGCCATATTGTGCTCGCACTCTTGTAAGAATTTCAATCGATATTACGACTTCATTCGCAAGAAATTTGATTACTATGCGCTGTTCGACATTTTAAATATAACTATAGTGCAACAATTGCCTGTATGTTAAGAGTTACGACCAACATTAAACTAATTTAATATTCGGAAATGTCTTCAGATGTAGTTTAAAATTAACATCCTGTGTAGGAATAGGATTTTTGTACTAATCATTTTATATATTTTTTGCCTTTGTATTTGCCAATAAAATTATGTTGTTAAATATTATGATTAAATCACCAGCTGCCTTGCCTAATAACCTATATTCTATTTTGTAAGCACTTATACAGTGTGTTCCTAAATATCATGTACATACAGAAGGAGGTAATTCTTTGGTTTATTTCATGACTAAAAATGCATATGCACGCAAACGCTTCAAGAATTTCAAGATTTTTTAGTTTTTTCTTTATAACTCCTGCAGTTTTTGAGATATTTAGCTCAAATTTGGAATACAGGTTACGTTGCAGGGCTTACATCAATGGTTGTGAGAATCTACAGGGAGATTTTTTTCAGGTGTCATGCCCACTTTTCTCCCCCTGAACTTTTTTGCGGTGCGCAGCTGATAGATTCTAAAATAGAAAATGAGTTTTCTGTTTTGTTTAGAATCTTTTTGTCCTCCTGTAGTTCTTTCGTATCTGCGATGGTTATCGAGAAAAAAAATAAAAAACGATTTTCTGTAATTCTCTAGACGATATTAAAATTTTTAAAGTGGTCTGGTAGGCTCTGGCTTTATTTGGATAATCTCATGTTTCCATTAATTTTGACAGTTTAGTCGGCACTACCTGTTAAAAATTAAAGCTGGGATGACCCGGTTTTTGTAGCAATGATTTCTTACAATACGAAAAACCAGAACAATAACCATAACAAGGAAACTACGTTATAACAATTGTTGAAACTGACCTCCTCCAACCCTTATACATGCCTCCGCTCTTCTTCTCATTGATGCCAGTACTCTTTCGAACACCCCCGGAGTATTTGTTAGGATTTCAAATGCATCTACTTTCGATTTCGTAAGTCATCAACGGTATTCCCTGGTGTTGTATACACTAGAGATTTGAGATGCCCCGATAGGAAAAAATCTAGGCTATTTAAGTCAGGGGACCTAGGGGAACATGACTGAGGTGCACCCCTTCCTATCCACTTGTTCTCATACACTTCATTCAAATACTCCCGAGCCAAAATAGAAAAATGTGCTGGGGCGCCATCGTACATATACCACATTTGATTTCTCGACAAAAGAGGTAAGTCTTCAAGTAATAAAGGCAATTCGTATTGCAAAAAATACCCGTATGAGTAACTAGTAAGTCGACCAGACAAAAAGAAAGGACCAATCAAATGATCCCCAATTATACCACCCTATACATTTAATAGGAACTGCTCTTGAAAATGCGTTTCTACAATTCCATGCGGATTTTCTTGAGCCCATATGGGGTTGTTAAGAAAACTTGTAATAGAATTCCTTTAAAAAATGGCTTCGTGGGAAAAAAGGATTTTATAATCAAAATTGGGATCTACTGCTAGCCTATTAAGGTACCACTGGCAGAAATTAATCCTTAAAGGGAAATCTTGAGGAAGAAGCGCCTGCACCCTTTGAAATGTGGTAAGGGTATAGCAGAGAATCACGCAAGATACGCCAAACAATTTGATGATTAATATCTAAATGTTCAGAGATTTTTCTGGTGCTAGTGTCTGGATGTTCTTCTACAAAAACCGGATCATCCCAGCTTTAATTTTCAACAGGTCGTGCCGACTAAATTATCAAAATTAATGGAAACATGAGACTATCCAAATAAAGCCAGAGCCTGCTAGACCATTTTAAAAATTTTAATTTCGTCTAGCGAATTACAGAAAATCGTTTTTTATTTTTTTTTTTCTCTAGAACCGTCGCAGATACGAAATACTACAGAGAACAAAACGATTTTAAACAAAACAGAAAACTCATTTTGTATTTAAGAATCTACCAGCGGCACACCGCAAAAACGTTCAGGGGGAGAAAAGGGGGCATGACCCCTGAAAAAATATCTCCCTGCAGATTCTCACAACCATTTGGCACGTCCAATGATGTAAGCCCTGCAACATAACCTGTATTCCAAATTTGAGCTAAATATCTCAAAAACTGCAGGAGCTATAAAGAAAAAACTAAAAAATCTTGAAATTTCTACACCCTGTAGATCAGTAACGAAGCGTTTGCGGACCTATGTTTATATGAATTTTTAGTCATGAAATAAGCCAAAGAATTACCTCCTTCCATATGTACATGATATTTAGGAACACGCTGTATTTAACAGTTTTTCTAAACATTGTGGTTACAATGCTAGTCCCTGTATCTAATAAATTATATTTATAGGCTTTCCAAGAACTGAGATTCGTTCGTTACAGAGGGTTACTATTAGGTAGAATAGAAAATTAGAGCCATTAGCCAGTAAGAAGTAATCAAATGCGTGGGTTCTCAGACAGTGTGAGGTTCACGTCTGCGTGTTAAGTATATGACAGTTTGTGCATTGAGTAATTGTTGAAGCCTATGAAGTGGTGTTTACCGATATATTTGCTACCTGCAAGATGGTGTAGATGAGCTCTTGGTACGGGCTGTGGTAGATGAAGCTGTAGGTAAAACTTTCGCTTTTGTGGAGGTAGCACTGTTAGTAACTGTAATTACTGTGTTATTATGTTTGAGACCTGCTATATTCTGCTTAGGAGCTTGCCAGTTCGCGAAGGTGTGTACCTGCCTAGGGTTCCCCTTTAATACTTGGCAGGTTCGTGTCCTGCTGTAGTCATTCGACTTGACTGACCCAGCCTGAGCTACTAAATGCTACCTGGAACTCTACGAAGAAACACCGACTCCCTATATGTAGAAAGGTAGAAACTGCAATGCTACTGCAGTAATGTATTGTTGCTTATGTGTGCTGAAATGATGCTTAACTGTTTATATGTTTACATTACGAGTACATCGCGTACTTGTATGACGCTGTAGGATCCCGAACCACATTTTGTAACATCCTGTAGAATGTTGAACCATCTACATGTTAACAGATCCAGTTAATTTTACTTCAGATCATGCAAAAGTGATAATTCTAACTTCTTCTTCTAGCTAAAACTAATTCTGGACAACTTGTGTAGGAATAATATTTTTTGGACACATTCTTTTACATGTATTTTGTGCTCATATTACCAATAAAGCTGTTTTCTAAATATTTTGGTTACGAGCCCCTTGGGTAATAAATTATGTTTATGGTTGTTTCCAAGAACCGAGACTCGTCGCAGCAGAGTAGTGTTTGTAAGTGAGATTTAGGAAAATTAAGGCAGTGGGCGCGGGACCGCGGAAGTCATCGTTCATATACGAGGTTCAGAGTTCGCGTGTATGATAAGTGATTTAACAGTATATGTGTGTTGCTTAGTTGATAAACTAAGTGATGTTTACCTATGTATTGGCTACCTATAAGGTGGTGGAGACTACCTGTAAGGTAGTGGGATTGAGCGAGATGAGATGAGTAGTTGTTTATTGAAGCTGTAGATAATGCTTTTGCTTATGTAGTATTTTGAAGGCAGTACTGGTAGTAATTGTATTACTGTGTTATTATGAATTGAGGTCTGTGGTACCAATGCTTGGCGAGCGGACGGGCTTTCCAAGGTTCCTGGGGGTTCTGTACCCGCGCAGGATGTCCGTATTAAGCTGCTTAATTACTTGGCGAACCGTGATTAGGCTTAATCACGGTTTGACCTCGACCTGGTTGACCAGCCAGTGATCTCTGCATTGCACTTCGCAGAGTGGTTCGTGGAGAACCTGTCTCACATACTTTTCCTTGTGGTGCACGTGGGCGGCTGGCAAAGGCCGTTTGGTGATCACAATGACATGGGTGCGCCCATTGACCGGTGGTAACATTCGGTTACCCGGAACCCGTTTCAGATTAGGTACATCAGTCAAGAACACCTCACCCTGATCGAGAACTACTAGAGACGGTCCTGTCACGGTGCCAAAGTCGAGCTACTAGATGCAACGAGGGATCCTACGGGGGGACACCCGACCCCCTGTAAGTAGAAATGTAGGAGTTGCAATGCTAATGTAGTAATGTATTATTGCTTCTGTGTTCCATGCTTTGCTGGTGTGTACTGAAATGGGGTTGACTGTTTGTGTGTTTACTTTATGAGTGCACCCCGTATAAGTCTGAAGCTGCCCAAACCCGAGTTCCCGTTAATTCGGTCTTGATGAATATACAGAACCGAATTCGAGACCCTATCGGTGAGTGTTTAGTTATTTATTGTATTTGTTTTGTAAAAATTCCCACCGCCCGTCATGATCTGAAAAAGATCATCCTACACTTGAAAAATAATACTAAATATCGAGACAACCGCCTCAGGCCAAACGTTGAAGCTCCGTCCAGCATTAACTATTCAATTCTTAATAAATATCACATCTATATCAAGTTCATCCATGTACATTGGCGAAAGCCTGCAAAAATGGTACCGAATTGTCTATGAATCATCGCTTAACTAAATTGTACAACGCGACTTTCAGTTTTTAAGTGAAAACGTGCTTAAAATACATTAAAAGCGTGAACTTAGAAAAAACGTGTATTAATTTTTAAATTGCTGGCTATAAATGTGTGCCGACACAAAATTGATGTTACACCACTTACAGACTGGCCGGCGAATACTATGAACGCTTTTTACAATACAAGTCGTTTAGATTTAATGTTTTAATTATAGACATTAGTGCCCGACTCATTATTATAAATGACATTTTTGGACAAGATAAATAACGTCTTGCATTAGGCGTAAAGAATTAAATTATGCCTAATGCTGTTTAGAATTCGTTTCGTTCTGCTTTTTCAACTTAAAGAAAGCATTGATATTAATAACCCAGCAGCGATATATTCCTGTATCTTATAGTACCAGATATTCATACTATTTTGTGGAAAGGTATCAAGGCTGTATCTGCGTTACGAGGGGGTATTGATAAGTGCTTAGCCTACCATATAAAACGCCACAATATTTCAAAACAAAATTTTATTTAATCAACATAATCCCCTTTAAGAGTTATACGTTTAGCGGAAGGTTCTTAAAGTAATTCCAAGTCATTAAAAAAAATCTTTGCCTTGGTCTGCAAACCACTCCTCAATGTTCCAAATAATCTATCAGAATTATCCTATCTTTGTCCCAGAAAACTGAAGCAAGAATCTTGCCAGCCGATTTTTGAACACGAAATTTTTTGGTTCGTGG
>JABXWE010036291.1:0-18959 GCA_014611495.1 Limonius californicus
GGTCGAAATTATACTAAAATTCCTATAAAAGTATTTAGTTTGTAATCTAAATAGAAATATTTAAAAGTGGTTTGAATGTGTATTTACAACATTAATGTACATCTAATTAATACTTATAATTTTTTGATGTTCCATTTCACGATTTTATTTTTTATGTTATTGCATGTAAAAACCATGATGAAGATAGTTAAGTAGGTGCTATATAAAATTGCAGACCGTTGAGATTAGTATTTAAATAAAAAACATAAACATGTTATCTTTAACTCTAAGTTTATCCGGAAAATAATATAACTAATAGAGGTTGTCCAACAAAATTTACATTTGAATTCCTTTAGAGATAATATTTATCGATAGAACCATTTTGTGGTGTTTGTAAACACATGATACGGAATTTGAGTAGGGCCTTGGTCCTTGGAAGTTAGACCGAAGCCAGACTATGATATGTAATAACTAATAAGCACAGAACCTTTCATCGTTGAATTCTGAAATGTATTAAAATACATTTTTTAAATAAATTTCATAATAGTCGGTGGCACTTAAGTAATGAATGTTAGACTAAGGTTTTCGTCTGCTGTGAATATTACTTAAACGTACGCTCAACAAATAAATATTTACTCAAATATACATAACTTCTGTTGGCTCTATAACAGCTGGGAAGAATTATAAAGGTTTGAGGGAAAGGCAGTGCAATGGAATGTGTAGGAAAAACAAAGGGTGGCAGGGTCTTAAGAAAGGTCAGCAACGGCAGTCTGTAAGGAGCAGTGTTGCTGGTAGCTAGGCATAAGCTTGCATATCTTTGGCATAATAACTAACTAATAGCATTTGCGAGCCTAACTGATTGCTATGCGAGTATCCTCTAAGCTGAGCCAAGGTGCGAATTTAGTGTTACCACGTATGCGGTTATATATAAAGATGGGCTGTAATGGAAATATCAGCTAATATAAGCAGTGGTGTCCTTGGCGAGGTTATGGTTTATATCCCATAAAGTGTTATATGTGTTTTCCGAATGGTTGCGTATTATGTACTTATTATTATGTACGGTTTATATCCCATGAAGTGTCGTATGACTTTACCCAAATGGTTACGTATTATCTACTTATTATTATATGTGATTTACAAGCATTGGGTCCTATTATGGTTATTAGACAAGATTCGTGTGTTTATGTAAATAGTTGTTGGAAACAGCAGCGTAGTGAATAAAAGTAATTCAATAAGTAGATAATGTGTGTGATATGATTAATCATTATTTACCTAGCAATCATTCGGGAGGTAGTCACTCGGCACAGGTTGCATCGAAAATGTGTCTACGCCAAATTATTGTTATTAGGAATGCAACATGTATGCCAGGAGGGCATCGACTGACTTTTACGTGGGGTGTGGACACTAATGATACTCTCCCATTCGCATGTGGGGCTGAGGGGGCACGCCCACCCCGCGACTCCTGTGAATATCAGAGAGACTGGCTATGGACTTAGTTCATAGCCTGGGTCTCTCTGGAGGATTGGTGCACCAGAAGATATGCATAATTGTAGTAATTAATCTATGATTACGAGTGGCTGTAGCCACAGCAGCTAGACGGCAGATGAGTATCCGTATCCTGTTCGAGTCCCAATCCAGGGGCAGGGGGCTGGAGGACCCCCAGTGAGTACTGCCCAATATTTATTGACATATCAGTAAGTTTGTGTTTTATTATATGTTGTATGTCACCTGTCTGTCGCGGCCAGTTAGTCTGCTCGCATCCGCTGTTTGTTTACCCAGGAACTGCATAAATGAAATGCAGAAGTGCTGTAAATTGCTACCATCAATTGCTTAAGCTATTAGTTAACAAAAATAGATTTGTCTGTACTATTTTTGTTTAAACAGCTTCAATGGAAAATTAACCGGCTTGTTAAATTTCATACAAAACATTTTTACAAAACGTGCAAAGTGTAAATCATTAAATTAAAAAAATGAAAATAACAAAACCGGGACTTATTGTTTATTCCATTTTCATTTATTAAATCTATTATTTTTTTAACCGCAACCCAAAGTAAAAGTCTAGTAGAGTGATATAGCAACTTTTTGGTGGCCATGGATGCACAGCTCCTTCTTCAATTCCAATTTGTTCCAAATATATTATTATTAAGTAATTCCTAATAATCAAACTATAGTGAGCAGGCCAGCTTTCATATTGGTACTAACATTTTGGTTGTAGGTACATCGAATTTTAAATCTCCCAATAACCCAGGTACAATGTTTTGTAAGAACTCCAAGTAACGCTGTCCATTTAAATGTACATGGGAGAAGCTTGATCCAATAAAATGGTTACCAAACATTTACAGAAACAACTCTTTGAAAATGGGTAACACGTATCTAGTGTGGATTCTCTTGTCTGAAATAGTGCGATAAGATACAAACAGTAAGATATGACTTCAACGGTTTTGAAAACGAATCCACAAAATGTCTATAGGTATACTAGAAGACTGGAACAAAAACTTCTGCAGATGGAACAAACAACAGAAGAAGAATACGAACACATAAAGAAATGCATAACTGAAGCAGCACAAGAAACCTTGGGAGTCTTAAAAACAGAACATTTAAAAGAGAAACCCTCCTGGTGGGATAAGGAAGTAGAAGAACTAATTTGAAAAAAACAGCTCTATTTAGAGACTCTTCAGAACAACGATCCCGCGAGTAAAGAAAACTACAGACTAATAAACAGAAGAGAACAAAGACGTCATAAACAGAAAAGACGCAGCGTGGACAAAAAATGCGAATATATTGACCAGTGTTTGGGAGGTACATAAAACTCCGAAGCATGGAAGATCATTAGCGCGATAAAAAATACTGGAAAACTGGGAGCCATATTAAACAAGATACCATAAAAAGAATGAGTTAAATACTCCTGGAAAAAAAAGACCCCAGTTTACAGAAATACAATAAGGCAACCATGACGATATTATTGGAGACAAAATGCAACTATAAGCATCAGATGTGATGAAGATGCATAAATTATGACAGTATCCCAAAAGAGTGGAAAACATACTATATAACACCTATTTATAAAAAGGGACTTGAAGATAAGCCAACAAACTACCGCGGAATATCGGTCATACCTACTATAGGAAGAATATACTCGAGAATATTAAAAAAATCAAACAGTTAAAAGAACAAGCAGGGTTCCGGGCTGGCCGGTTCACGATCGACAATATATTTACACTAAAAATAGCCCTAGAGAAACGAGTTCAAAGAAATAGAGAAACACATGTAGCACTAATAGATTTAGAAAAATCATATATGGCAGCGTTTCAGTATCACAACTGTGGGAAGAAATGCAAAAGCTAGGATAAGGGAAACTCTGATTCAAACCTCCAAACAGTACTATAATGAAACCTAAACGAGAATAAAGATAGGAAACGAACTAACGAAGCAAATGAACACTACAAAAGGTCTCAGATAAGGGTGTTGTATGTCTCCTACACTTTTTAAAACATACCTAGACAGAGTCCTACAAGCGTGGACAAGAAAATGTAAACACATGGGAATAAGAGTGGGAGACGATACATTATATAGTCTATATTATGAGAACGACCAAGAGTGATAGCGGATGATGAAAACGACTTAAGCTACATGATTAGGAAACTAAATGAGGAGTATCAACGATCCCATCTAACTATGAATATGAATAAATGCGAATATCTTGTGGTGGGAAGCCAGGAGAAAAACAACCTACCCCTAAAAAATTATTTTATAAGAGGGGTAGAAAAATGCAAATATCTAGGAGTGATCTTAAATAAAGACGGAAACAGCAAAGACGAAGTAAAGGAAAGAATAACTGAAGGCAGAAAAGTGATAAGAGCTCTGAACTTGATTTTATGGGATAAGAACATTAGAAAAAATACAAGAAAACAAATCTACAGAAGCATGGTCTAACGTGTAATACGGTGCAGAAGAATAAGATTTAAGCAAGGTAAATAAGAATAAATTGATGGCCACAGATATTGATTATGTTAGAAGAAGTTGTAGAAGATCACGATTAGGAAGAGATACGGAATTGTATGGAAATAGGCCGAAATGTCACAGAAATCGAAAAGCGTTAATTAACTTGGTTCGGACATATAAAAAGGATGGACGAAGCCAGATGGCCGAGAAAAATATTAGAGTGAGTACATCCGGAAAGAACAAAAAAAGGAAGGCTTAGGAGAAGCTGGAGAGATGAGATAGACGAAGCAACGGGTTGCTATAATAGAAGAACCTGAAAACTGGGGACGGAGGAACGGCGACAGATATAAATAATCCATGTATATATATATACTTCCCCATTGTTTGAGAATTTTGCTTCATCGCTACACAATGCAGAAGATGGATCCAAAAGAAGTTGATTCTGAAAGTTGTAATGTGATAGGGATGAAATACTTCTGCTTTCAGAATGTTTCTAACTACAGTTCTGTTAATACCCACATGTGGGTTTAGATCTTTTTGACTTACATGCAGACTGTATCTTCTGATACTAATAAATTTACCGATGTTTCTTAAAGAAGTCTAAATCTTTTTCCATGCGGTGTGTTTCTAGTTAGATAGAGCCTGCTATATAAATTGCGGGATGCAGCCCCATTTTCGCTTCTTTCGCCAAATATAAACAAAAGAACTATTTTCTGTTTATGTGCAAACATTGTACAGTGTGGAACAGCCAAATGGAATAAATTCAGTATCTCAATTATTGTGCATATTTCTAAAAAACCCCGAGACACGTCAGTTTTAGATTATGAAATGGCATCGTGCAACGTAAAAATGTCATCCCTAAATTCAACCCCCTTCGAGTGACAGTTGCAACCCCCAAATTTTTAAATTGGAAGTAGGGACTTGTGATACCTCATTTGAAAGGTCTTTTCATTCTCTATTCAAAAATGCTATGGTTACAAAATTTATTGCAAAAATTAACTGTAAAAAAATGAATGCATCTGATTGACGAAATTCACTACAACAGACTAAAAACCTAATAATTAATAGCGTTTCGTTCTTGATAATGTATTAAAATAAAGAACACATCAATTATTAGTGTAGGAGATGTTCAAAATGCATGCCTCGAACGTCTTGGCTGCATCCTAATCGTAAATAAAAATGTCTTCTAACGTTAATCAACATCCGAGGCGTGACCGAACTAATCGCAAGCGTTATTTTTCTTCTTAAGTCGGCTACATCGCGTGGTTTAGTTTCGTATACCATACTTTTCATATATCCCCATAAGAAGAAGTCTAATAGCGTAAGATCAAGTGATCGTGCTGGCCATTCCATCGATCCTCGCCTCCCTATCCACCGATTTGGAAATATTAAGTCGAGATACTGCCGGACATTGAGTTCGTAATGGGGTGGTGCTTCGTCCTGCTGGAACTATATCACATTCTCTGGAACTTGTGGGTTTGCTTGAGCAGGATATACGTTAGCCAAAGTTGGCATGACATTATTTTGGAGCAGTGCTAAATAATTACCTCCATTCAAATTTCCATCAATGAAAAAGGGACCAATGACATGGTTTCCAATTATCCCTGCCCAAACATTAACCTTTTCTGATTTTTGCGTATGTAACTCTCTCATCCAGTGAAGATTTTCTTTAGACCAGTAGCCACAGTTTTGGCAATTAACATGGCCGTGAAGTGTGAAAGTGCACTTATCAGAAAACAAAACATTTTCTAGTTGGATAACATTGATATCTAACCTTTCCATCATTTGTTCACAAAAATACGTTCTTCTATCAGCATCGTCTTCCATGAGCTCCTGAGTTGGTATCAGTTGATAGGGATGCATTTTATTTTCTTTTAATACTCGAAAGAATCGAGGAATGGCTGCTTGTCGACTCGAAGTATGTGGGTTTTCCTCAATCTCAAGCATTACATCTAATTTGGTATCATTACTCAGTGCATTGGAAGGTTCTCTTTTTATCTGCCGTACATGTCCAAGTTCTCGAAACTGCTTTTCAATTTTACTAATTGTTCCTTGGGATATAGGCGGCAAATCGGGAAATGCATCATGAAATAGGCGAGCAACTTCGACCTGTAATCGTGTTCTATCTCCGTAACCAACCATCTGTAGAATTGTTACTTTATGCATTTCTTTTAAATAAAACCATGTTTTTGAATTGCAGTTAGCAAAATTCAAACAACACGCACAACATAGACAACTACTGTCATGCGGTGACAATCATACAGCAAGTTGCTACGGTGTTTTCGACAAAACTAACATCGCCAAGTATGAAGAATGTTGAAAAGTTTTTACGTCTTCTTTTTAGGTGATACTGTCGAAAAAGGACACCGAAATTGTTTTTGCTTGCCTTCTTATTATCAAGAAAGAAACGCTATTAGTTATTAAGTTTTTAGTGTGTTGTAGTGAATTTCGTCAATCAGATGAATGCATTTTTGCACTGTTAATTTTTGCAATAGATTTTATAACCATAGCATTTTTGAAAAGAGAATGAAAAGACCTTTCAAATGAGGTATCACAAGCCCCTACTTCCAATTTAAAAATTTGGGGGTTGTAACTGTCACTCGGAGGGGGTTGAATGTAGGGATGACATTTTTACGTTGTACGATGTCATTTCATAATCTAAACTGACGTGTCTCGGGTTTTTTTTAAAATATGCACAATAATTGAGATACTGAATTTATTCCATTTGGTTGTTCCACACTGTATTCAAAATTTATGTAAATTGACAGCTCGACTTAGTATTGTCTAAACTAGGCTACTTTTAACTGTTTAATTAAATTAAAGAAAAGAGGTTTCTGTTGCCACGTGTATGTTGGGTTGTGGTAACTACTTTTAATAGGGGACAACTTAGCTGGTACATCCTGTATGCATTTATAGTGCAACAATTAGAATATAATCTGAAAAATATTCGTTTAAATTATGAAATTATGTAGATTTCCATACAACGATTTTTTTCAATGTTTTACTCTTTTATTAAACGCTGAATTAACATTTTTTGGAATTTTACAAATTCTCAAAACTGTTTAAAAAGTAACTTTATTATAATGACAAAAAAATTTTGGTTTATTCAAATGCTTAATAGATAGTAAATAACTTTAATAAAGTTAATGTTAATTAGTGGTGGTATTTCAGTAAGTGTATTAAAATAGAAATTTTTCAAAAATTCTGCATGGTTTCAGAACCGTGGACGTTTTGAATAAAAATATAATTGCTTGTTGATATTATTTTCCGAGGTCAACTGGAAAATGTGACAATTACGACCAAAAAATAGTTGGAGTGCTGATGATTTTGGAAGTTACAATCATAAAAGCAAATGGGAGTGATCAAAATGCACTTTGGGAATTATGGTCACATTGGTCGTTATGCCCAAGTCAATATCTCGAAAGATATATGATCATGCGAGCCCCGTACGTACAGAAAATTTGGGCGTGTGATCATTGGGTTCGTGGTTATTGGGAGTTGTGATCAGACAGACCTCTTTGGAATGAGATGGCAAAGTTTCTCGTAAGAAGTGTGCCTTTGTGTAATATGCTGAACACGTGAGTTTCTGTCATGTAGTTTTAAATCGTATATTAAATAACTGTAATAAAATCGAATGAAGTAATAATAACTACCTATGAAAAACTTTTGCGGGTAAGATGTCAATTGCCATTCTTCGATTCAGAAATCTCACAGTCCACTTGGTTTTCTTTAAAGCTTTTGCAGTACTTAAGACAGCAGGTTATAAGCGCGAGCTAATGAAATATGCAGCGATTAATGTATGGTTTTGATCATCACACACATATATTAAGGAGGTAATTCACGATTATTTAATAATTTAACGATGTTAAATACAAAAGAATTTTATGTTAAGGCATCTGTGCAGATTTTGCAAAATGCAGGTTTCAATTTCAATTTCAAAGTATTTATTGCCAAATAAAATACATGTCATACATACATACAAATTACAAGGGAAAGGGCGTTAAGTAGTTGCCTCCTCTTCAGCCAGAAAATTCAGGTTAGAGCCGTAAGTGCAATAGCCAATAAAGTCATAAATAGCTGTAGGATTAGCAACATCTGCGATGTCTGTTGAATAAGGTTTGCCTTTTACCATCGAACAGTTGTATTCTGTTTCTGTCGAAAGCATTTTTAACTTTAGGAAACGTTTCCTACAATTATTGCCAATCGTTAAATGTGACCGTATTGAAACGTTAAATTTGGTTTTCTCTATGCTGAAGACAAATTGGAAAGACAAGTCTATGGACGAAAAATAGCACCAAGAAGACTGTTAGGGAATAAGACGTAATCAAACATACACACAGGATATTTAAAGTCATCCTCCTCTCAACGAACTTTTGTAATATTCAATTTAGGAAAACGAAACTGTTAATAGTTTAATTATATCGAAAGCGAAACTTTTTTATTAGCAAACAATTTTGACCGAAGTTATCATGTATTTATTCATATAATTGTATTTTAGTTATTTTGATATTAATAGCATCTACAATAATATTCATAGCAACCAAAGCGCAAAAGTAAAAATAATAATTCATTGAAGTTTAATTATACATTGTTAAAGTGATTTCAAGGCTATAAGAATTCCCACCAAGAAACAGTAAAGGCGGTTGTTACGCCAATTAGCATCCAGGCTTGTCCATAATGATTAAGTCGTTTTTGTAAACAATGTAAGTAGGTACATTAAGTTTATTCCGTAAAATACAGTAGCGTCTTCGGACAAATGCATAACTAACAGGATTGGTACTGTACTATTTGAAACACATATAGCAAAAATTTAAAAAGGGGATAGATATCAAGTTTTAAGCACGGAGAGACCCCAACGTTAAATGTTAATAAAGCTGCCAGCTGTAATGACAAACTATACTACAGGAAATTAAAAAGAAAGTATGATTCGAACAATATCAGTTATGATCTAATTACACTGTTTTGTTAACCATGTATTCTAGTTACTATTAAAGTATAACCAATAAAACGTTAACGTTGTAACATTTTTGAACAATTTTTTTTTCAAATGTGGCCCAATAGCATTTTTGTACTGTATTCGAATTTTAGTTAATCATAAGCAAACCCCATTATGTGTTATAGAAATGCACGAACGCATTTTCGTATCTTCAAAACGTTTGTTTAGATAGGAAAGTTATTAACATGAAAACGTTTATCGATTCAAATGCTAAATCAGACTTACTTCTAAACGTTTGTATGCAAGTGCTGATATGCTGACATCATAGGACAGAGTCTGAGAATATAGGGCTCAAGTGCAATTCAAGATGCACATCTTGAATAATATATAATTAGACGAAAATTGTACTAAGATAATTATTTGTCACTTACAGGTATTATGCAACAACTATACATTTCGTATTTTAATAGAATCTGAATGAGTGCTGTATTTTCAGGTAAACTGTAAATATTGTGAATAATAAACGTTTTTATTGTTTCCTAAGTAAAAATAAGAAGAAGGAAGGGAGGAGAACGAAGAAATAAATAGTACATGGGAAAAAAATTAAAAGTATGAGAGAAGCAGTGGAGGAGACCATAGGGATAGAACCCAGAGGACATGCAAACGATGAGACTTCTGCAAAGACCAACAAGAACTAAGGAACAAAAATGCGCTATTTTGAGAGCGAGAGTAAAGACAGTATGCAGAAGAGAAAAAAGAAAAGAACTAAACGAACAGCTGGACAAATTAGAAGAACTGAGAGAACAGAATGTAACAAGAAAGTTCTTTAAAGCAGTGAACAGTACTGAAAATGAATTCCACCCAAGAATAGAAATGTGCAAGAACAAAGACGGTGAAATAATGACCGAGAGAAATAAAATAAACGCTGGAGAGACCAGCTCTAATCTATGAGACCGGAACAAACCAAAAGGTTTAACCCTTGACGCTGATGATGATGAGAAATAAAATACTATTGCTATGGAAAGAGTATTTCACAGAACTAATAAATGATGAACGAACAAACTACGAAGGGCCAAAAACGAGCGTCTGTGCAGTGCAACCATTAGAAATGGATTCAGAATTACAAGAAACTAGAGATGCCATACAACAACTAAAAAATAACAAGTCCCCGGGCATAGACGGAATACCGCCTGAACTATAAAATAAAAATAAATGCTCTAATAAAACAATTTGGAAAACATAAAAAATACCCGAGGAGTGGAAGATAACCATTATTTGCCCAATATACAAAAAAGGCGACCGACAAGACCGCAACAACTACAGAGGCCTTTCCCTACTATATGTCGCATACAAGGTCCTAACAACTACAATACGCAAAAGACTGCACATATATGCAGAAGATCTAATAGGAGAGTATCAACTGGATTTAGAAGAGGGAGGTCCACGACTGGCCAAATCTTTCCGACAAATTATGGAAAAGGCGTGGGAATTTGACATACCCATCCACCAACTATTCGTGGATTTCCGACAAGCCTACGATAGCATAAGTAGGGAAGAACATTCTGAAAGAATTTGAAGTAACGCAGAAACTAATTAACATGATTCCAATAACCATGGAGGAGACACTCAATCAGGTCCAGCTCACAGAAAAAATTCCAACGGATAAAGGACTAAGACAAAGAAATGGCCTTGCCCCGATCTTATTCAACCTAGTCTTCGAGAAAATAATTAGAGGCACAGGAATCAAAACCATCATAAACAAGTCATGCCAAGTCATAGCATATGCAGACGACCTGAATATAGTGGGAAGGAAGGTGCTGGCTGTGAAAGAAACATTTATGCAGCTGATAGAAGAGGCAAAACCGGTAGGACTGTTGGTGAATGAAGACAAAACGAAATGCATGGCCATAAAAGCAAGGACGCAGCTGGGACAGAACATAACTGTGGATAATATGAACATTGAAGTGGTACGAGAATTGAAATATCTGGACTCGACACTGAACGAACGGAACTTAATGCTGCAGACAATTCAAAAGAGATGGATAGCCGGAAATAAAGCGTATTATCGTTGATTAAAAAGTTGAAAACTTCTCAATCAACGGTATTATGCAGTACAAAGTGTAATGAAATCACAAACAGTCGGCGTAAAAGCCAAAGTGAACGTGTATAAAAGCATCATAAGACCGATAGTGACCTACGGATGCCAATCGTGGACAATGACGGTCAAATCCGAAGACCTATTAACAAAGTTAAAACGAAAAGTACCGAGAAGAATATTCGGACCGACCCAGGAAGAAGACGGATGGAGGATAAAATATAACCACGAACTGGCAGAACTGTATAAAGAAATAAACCCTGTCACATACTTTAAAATACAACGACTACAATGGGCAGGGCACGTAGAGTGCATGGAAGAAAGAAGGATACCACAGAAGATCTTCAAAGGAAACATGGAAGGCAACAGGAGACAGCGCGGCCCACGACTAAGATGGCATAATAACATACAAAAACACGCAAGAGAACTCATAGGCGTAAGGAACTGGAGAACAGCGGCTGCAGATGGAAAAGAATGCTAAACGAGGCTAAGAAAAGAGGAGGCTAAGGCCCACAGAGGGCTGTAACGCCACGGATAGATGCATGGAAATAAAAAATAAACAAATATGTATTTCTTATAATTTCAATAAAACAAACACAGGGATAACCAACATAGCATAAAAATATGTTGACATAACAATAAAATCAACAAGAAAAATAAATTAAATAGAAACTGAAAGAAAAACACCAATGAATGATGAATAAATATTCAAACTGCCGTCCACCTTGCTGTTTACATAAGTCAATTCGCCGCAGAAGAGAATTTCTAACACGAGTTAGCATGTGTGGGGTGATTGACCGATTCAATAATGCTTTCACGTAAATCTTCCTGAGTTTCTACGGGGGTTTCGTAGACGTCGTCTTTTACTTTACCCCACAAAAAGAAATCTAACGGAATCAAGTGCGGACTACGTAGAGGCCAAAGCACCTCTTGCAATTAATCTGTTCTGGAAAGTTTCATTTTCGTAGCTTCTTACAATCCTATGGAAGCGGGCAGGTACTCCGTCATTTTAAAATCACATACGCTGTCTAACATGAAGTGGAATGTCTTCTAAAATGTGAGGCAAATCATTTTTTAAAAAATGTAAATATATTTCGCCATTTACGCTGCCCTCAATGAAGTGGGGACCAACGATAAAGTTGTCAACGCCACACATTAACAGTAACAATTCCTTGACAATGTGCTTGCCGAACTTAACGTGGGTTATCTCACGCACTGTTACCAAACGTCGCTTCGTCAAAAAATAGAATATTTCTTAAGAACAGTGGATCAGTAGTAACTTCGTTTCTTAAGAATTGGCAGAAATTCACTCGAAGTGGGTAATCATATTTAGTACGGTGTTCCACTAATGTGATGTGGAAGGATGATACCGGTTTGCTTTTAAAATGTTAAATACTCAACTTTGGCTAAAGCCTACAGTTCGTGCAACTGGTCGTTGGCTTATATGGGAATTACGAATGAGTTGTTCGATGATTGCCGCTTCATTTCCTGCAGTTGTGACATGTGGTTGTTTCGCCTTTGACTTGGAAAACTGTCCATATTGCAGCAAATGTCATTCAGAGCACCTAAAGGCATTATATTATGGAAGGGGTCTATCCGAGTATCTTTGTGCATATCGTCGTACTGTTACAACATCATATTCGTTTTCTCGCTTTTAGAATACATTGAAACTGATTGTTATTATAAAGAGAATGTATACAAATCAACACCTTTGTACAGAAGTTTTGACAAAACAGTAGTTAACATTTGCCTGTCCGAAGGACTGTTAATGTAAAAAGATATTTTTATACCTAAAAAGAGAAGTTAACTATGCATTTCATGCACATGTGAAAGGTGTAGGTTACCTACTTGTTACAAGATGAAATGATCACCCGGTATATAAAAATTAGATATTTATCTGCTAAATTGCAATTAGAAATTTATACAAGGGCTTTGGGCTCTGCAAAATTTCTGAACCCACGAGCCGCTACTGAACCTAGTGCCTTTGCTACTGCACTTTCAAAACCAAAAGCTCTGCAACATGCTTTTGTAGCTTTGGCAAACAATAGAGGATTTGGAAAAAGGGAGGTGAAGGAAAGGTTTGACATTACTCCTTTGTATTTTGTGACAACTAAATATTTTGTGTTATACCTATTTTGTAGAGTTCTCATCTTCAACATGACGGAGCAACTATACATTTACGCTATTGTTATTCTAAACTGAATTAGTATAATTTAAAATATATATAGCATGGCATGCGGAGAATGAAAGGTTTTTTTTTTAAATGAAACGTTTCGAAATGTAGGTGGAGTGGTGTAGGTACAACTCAATCGACGGTGTATATAGAGTATAGTGATAAACCTGTGCTATATTTTAAAGCAAGTTCTAATACAAATACATAAAATGTAGTGGCAGCTATTAAGTAACAATAGGAAAAAGGAAAATGGATAATAGAACTCAACTAAAAATGGATATATAAAAGCAAGAAGATAATATAGAAAGGTCACGAGTGTAATGTAGAAGGTGAGAGGATTATTAAACTAAACTAACTGCATTGTATTACTGTATATAAACTAATAATAGAGGAAGGAACCGTCGACAAGGAAAGCGAGCCACATGTAAACATTTCTACTAAATGAGTAGAAAAGCAGATTCGCAAGAAATTGTACATGTTCGACGTAAAATCTTACACACCCAATTATTTAACACCCGTTACAATAAGATAAACATTTATGAAAATTGTATAGTTGGATCAAACTTTTAGTAGCGAATGTTAAGCTGTTGACTTCAAGAACTATTCAGGAAAATTTGTGAATGGATAAATAAATACGTTATACAACCAGAAATGCTTAAAATAATACTTCTTTTTTAAATTACATAATATAAGTATTTGAAAAGCGTGTTTTCTAATATTATTAAACGCAAATCTAAATTTTATTTTATTCGTTTCATTTACTCAGACTCGATGTCATTAAATTCTAAGGTATCAAAAGATGAATCAGCTCCTAAATTAATTATTAAAGGTGTGATTTCATATTTTGGAGCATATTTTTGTTCAGCCTTAACCATGTGTTCCACGCAATTTTTATCAATTTCACAAGTAGCATCTCTGATAAGACTCAGAACATTGTTGTTTAACCTATGAGAACTATTTCTCTAGAAGGTGGAACATCTACGATGGTTTTCATTGAATTATTAGTCCAACCTTTTCGGATGACGTCATGCGTACCATACCATGTTTCATCTAACCAAATTATTGATCGATTTTGCCTACGGTATAAATTAATCAAACAATTAAATTAATTAAACAACAGTTACACAAGTAGAAGAGTTTAAATACCTGGGTGCTATAATGGATAAAAATGGACTTGGAGTAAGGGAAATTAAACATCGGATTCAGGAAGGAAAGAAGATAATTGGCTGCCTTAACTCCCTATGGTGGGACAGAAATATTTCAAAAACAACAAAAAAACGGATAGGACGATCAATGGTTGAAGCTAGCCTTTGTTATGGAAATGAAATCTGGACAATTAACGCAGACATGAGACGCCGATTAAATGCAGTAGAAATGGACTACTTGAGGCGCAGTGCAAGAGTATTCGAGACTTCAGCACGTAACCAACGAAGAAGTTAGAAATCAAATGGAAGCAACGGAAACAGTGCTAGATAGAATAGAACGTGGAGCTTTGCGATGGTTTGGACACTTAATGAGAATGCCCGAAAATCGTTGGCCTATATATAGGCGTATATTTCGATGGGTCCCACCAGGAAGGAAAAAGTGAGGAAGGCCTAGACGCTCTTGGAACGAAGGGATTAGACAAGCCATGGAACGAAGACAACTGGACGAAGATATGGCACAAGATAGAGAGGCTTGGAGACGGGGCCTGGGGAGGCGGCTTAATGCTGTATTATGATAAAATACGTACATTGAAATGTTATTATTATATATTATATTGTAGTGTATTATCAAACCCAAATATATATATATATATATATATATATAAATTAATCACCTTAAGCCTTAAGGTATTCGTCCCGTAACCGTACAACTGTACGATCGCTTTCCATTATTTCTCTTACGGTTTATCTGATTCCTATATCAACCTTAGAAAACAAATGATTCATATTGCAAAACAAATTTAACACTACAATGTTAGTGGACAACAGCACTCATTATAACGTTAAGATATTTAACAATATTCAGGGAGTAGATGGTTGGTCATCCGGTAATTTTAATATAATCTTGCCTAGATTCTTCTATTGTAACATTTTATAATATATATTATAAGTATATCCAATTTCAATAAAAAGTTACATCGCCGAATTTTACTGCCATTGCCAAGAAATTTAAATGCGGCCGTGACCACCAAGCAGCATTGTTATTTAATTACAGAGTATGATCAAAACAATTTCGGTATAGACGGTCATACAAAACGCATATAAAATGAACGTCTTGCTTGCATCAGAATATAACCTGTATTAAAAAATTGTTTACTATTGGATTCTATAACATTCTAAATTCATTTAAGACACCCTACTTGTGTTGACTTCCAAAACACACCAAAGACGCCATAGAACGTAACCCATACTTTTAGGCTAATGTGACATGATACAAAATTCTGTTTAGCAATCTGTACAAAGTGTTTTTACAAAATTGTGTATCGTGTCATACAGAATTCTGGGTGAAAAATGTTGTACAAAATCTACGTCGGATCGATGCGCTGACGATTAATTTTTAGTCTTCATAAATGATCACAGAGGGCATAGCGGTAAATGTTTTACCATGTGTTTACGCCGCCGCGCTGACGCTAACCGCGCTTCCGCTTATCTCGCTCGTGAGTTTCGTTCATTGCTGTTCATGTAAAATAAATAAAAGCGCTACGACCTTATGGATCAACCGAACATTATAAAATTGCAATTCTACATTATCCACAGTCACTCGATTATTTTGAAAGTTTTGCTACAAAATTTTTGAATAAATTATGTACAAAATTCTACTGTGAAAAAATTATGCTAAGGGTCATACTAACCTTAATGTCTAATGATCTCGTAGGTCGAGTCTTCTTGAAGTCTCAAAAATATAGTCGTTTTTAATATTTATATTATTTATAATTACCTATTAGAACATTGACATTGACATCAAATAATATAATAACACTTTTCCACTTCTGTGATGATAAACGTAAATTGGATATATTTGAGGCATTTCAAATTCACAAACACACTTAACAAACACACATTTAATGAATGAACAAATTGAGCTCATAGATTCCCCGCTATTGGAATTTTTGGAATAGAAGACCAGAGCCAAGTTCCAAATCAAGATCCAGTGTGCTGTTGCCCCAGCTACAAATGTTTACAATATTAAATTCTTGTGAAAATGACATGTAAAATGTCGAAATATGTATGTATAAAGCACAGAAAGTAAATATATCCTGTTGAAATTGTGACTGTTATTATTAAAATATCTATAAATATGAATTTCAACGAAGTAAGACAAGAAACAATTAGCAAGAAAAAAATGGGTTTCAATAATAATAATAATTGTTAATTTCAACAACAAATTTTTAATAAATCAGATTAGTAAACCGTTACATATCATAATAATCGCTATTATTAGCATAGTCGGAGTCTGAATCCAAACATAACGTAATTACAATTGGATTTATTCCTTCAAACACATGATCACGTTCCCACCACTCTTAAATTAATTTTGCAGCGTGTTTAACGGTTTTTTCCAACTGATAATGTTTCATTTCAATATCTTCATAATTTTAAATATATTTGACCTAAAGGCAACCAAAAATAAATTGTATATTACACGGCGCCAACTAGTTGTTAAAGACAATTAAATATTATTAACCCCGTGGAGTTTTTATACTCCAACAAATGATCATTCAAAATATGTTATTGTATTGGGAATGGAATTGGAAAATAAGGTATTGGAAGCATTGAATTTTCCTGTATATTACGTTTAGCGGTTTATACATTTTATACAGGTAATTACGACATTTCGTTGTACTCCACGGCACACCTGTTGAGAACCACTGTTTTATTGGAAAAACTATCTGTAGCTACAGTTTGAGAACTATTAAATAAGTGCAGTACGTTATATTATAGACTGTGTGGCTTAAGGGCTTATTTTATTTTCCATAGTCACCTAGTACGAAAATATTATTGATGATACTGTATATGTCACAACTTTAAATATGCACTATATGCAAATATGAAGCACATTCTTAAGGTACAGATAAATTGTACCACAAAATTTGAAAAATGGCGATTTATGAGTCAGTTACGATACCTATAAAAAATCACATCTCTTCATAAAGCTAGATTATATACAAATGCATATTTTTCCTCGTCCTACTGAAAATGAACAAAATTGGCCAAATTCAACATTTTTTTCTTTTTACTCCTGTGATGAGCTTGGGTTATAATGAACTAGTTTCTGCAGTCTCCTGATGTTCATTATAAGCAGTACTTTTTAAATATTTAAAGTAAAATATGAAAACAATGTGTTGTATTCTTATTGTTTCTAGTTAATTAATATGAATATTTCCGCTTTATTTTCTATTAATTAGTTATTGAAGCCTAATATAAAAGAGTACTGTTTAAAAAAGAATTTTTATTTGTTTTAAAAATAATAAATTTAATTTTAAAAAATTACATCGACTCCTTTCTCAAAAAATTTAGACGAATCGAAATTTGAATAAAGGTAGACCATCTAATTGCTATGGTAAGGCAGTTTGCCTGTCCCCATCTAGTATTAGCAAATGACAGTTGCGCTAATTGTGCACGTGTGTCCGGAAGTGAAAATTCAAACAGGCGGAGATTTTAGTGCCGTTTATCCAATGACAGAAAGCAAGTGGTTGTGTGTACGCCCCCGCTGACGGCGCGGATACACAACTCAGTTTCAAGTTGGATTCTGTGCAAGTAAGTGCAGTGTGATTACTGTGAACTGCGCGGCATGAAGCGTCGCGGCGCGGGACGTCTTGCTGCCGTCGCTTTATGGACGCTTCTGCTACACCTCACCCATGCAGACTGGTGGTGAGTAACCAGGTGCAAATTATTTCCCGGCCCAACAGGCAAACTCTCGCTTATGAATTTTTAAAATGTTTTAATGATGTTTCAAAACTACCTAGAACTTGGGATGGGACTGGGATGTTGTTAATATTTTGTAAGGTTTTCGGCTTTGGTCTCAGATGCTACGTGTTGGACCTTTTGTCTCATTGCTGGGACATTTTTATACAATCATAAAAAATTAACATTATTTTATGAAATTTTACATTAAAGTTTGTAAGTAATAGTTTATTAATAAATATACGTTTTCAGGCCAACTTTATTTTAAATGGGTATTACTTATAATGTTTCTTTATAATTAGTTTTGCTACAATTTTGTAATTAACTTTGACTGCTGTTTAAAATAGAATTTTAATTATTATATAAATTTAAACACGGCATCATACTTGACTTTGGTTCTCTGTAGAGAATTTTCTTCGCAGTGGATATATCATAAATATGTGCTCCTAGGCTTATAAATAAATATAATTAGTTCACGGATTCAAAATGTTTTCTAATTTATTGGGAAACAAGTACTTAACGGTCAGTGGTGTATTTTAAAGTACTTCAAAACAACTATACTTCAAACTTTCAATTTTAGACCTAACATTTTTAATTCAAAAATAATTTGGGTTTTAAATATGTTCTGCTTAAATATCAAACAGTTTAGTTCTATTGTGTACGAATTATGTTTGCCACTTGCGTTCTTACTAAGACAAAAGCATAAAATCAGAACACAAGCAAAACTTTGTTTAAATTCAAAGTTTATTCTATGTTTTAAAAACAAAATATGTACCACTGCTTTTAATGTTATTTCTGTTAGTTAATTTAAAATTCTCATGAAAAAATAAGAATTCTTTGAAAAAACGTTATAGTACTGCATTAATATTTCTTAATTGATTAATTAATAATATGACATTGAATGAATATAAAGTTCTTATAATTAGTTGGACTTGTAGAAAAGTC
>JABXWE010036292.1:0-14156 GCA_014611495.1 Limonius californicus
ATATGCAATTTACTTGCAAACGAATAAACACTGTCATAGATGGATTGTAGGAAAAAAAACCCAAGGAAAAAAATCCACAGAAAAAAATCCAGGAAAAAAATCCAAGGAAAAAAATCCATAGGAAAAAATCCAGGAAAAAAACTGAAATTATAAAATGAAGTGATTATAATTTTGAATAGCCAAACCTTTTTTTTTCTCGCTCATTCATACTACTGTCCTTCCCCCCAGAACCGCTTTCGCATTACTTCAGGGAGTTGTGGGCGTCCCTTACACACTAAACATTCATGCAACATGCACCTTAAACTTAACTAAGCAAATGCGGTAGCCCCAGTCGGGATTCGGTCGCCCCAACGGAGCAACCGCATTTGCTGTGACCTCGAGTGGTCAATGCGTTCTCGCACTAGGCCACCGAGGTCCCTGAACAGCCAAATCTAACCTAACCTAACCTAACCTAACCTACAACTTTTTTATCTTTCAGTATTGTTGTCTACTTTTCTTTTTTCTATTTAAATAGTTTTTTTGCTAATAATGTGATTTGTTTGCCAGTTTTCTTAACCAATACACATATATCTATTTTATTACTGTGCTGCGTGAACGCTCTGTCAATTTTAACAAGGGATTTTTTAAATTAAAAGTTTTATTATTAATAAATAGTTAAATTGTCAAAATTTACAGCCAAAGGCATTATAACCAAAATACAGATCTACCTAAGTAACAAAATATTTTTGCCCCAAAATTTTATTTTTAAGGTTGGTAACTATAAGGCAAACTTCATAAAGCGTTTGTGCAAACCGGCCGTAATGTTACAAACCATGTGAAAAATTACTATAATTATAGTTTGGATTTTATTTCCTTGGATTTTTTTTCCTTTGGATTTTTTTCCTTTGGATTTTTTTTTCATGGATTTTTTTCCTGGATTTTTTCCGTTTACCATCACAGATGACACCCGCCTACTTGGTAAAATATAAAAAAAATACAGAAAGTAATCTAGTAAAATATTATATTCGCTATTAAAGACTTACACATCAAAAGTTACCCGACATATGGTACATAGTTAGAAAGAGAAAAAAAAATCCGTTTTAACTAAACCATAGCCAACTATGATTCCCATTTGAAAAAATACAACTTTAGGCCATAACTCGACATTAAACCTTTTTTTCAAATTTTCTCGACGCCACTGGATTATACAGAAAAAAGTGCCTTGAGAATGTAAAAGTTATTTTCTCCTAACTTTACAAACAACCACGATATTCACATGTGTCTAAAAGTCGAAAAATCGAACTTTTGTTTGTAACTCGAAAACAAAAGACGATAGCAAATTTTTGTTCCCGTCAGTGAATTTGTCTCAAAAAAAGAGATCGAGAACGTGCCTTCCATTTTTTTGTATCTCCTATAATTACCGAGTTACCCTATACAAACATCGAAATTTGCCCACCCTGTACATAGAACAATAGATAATTGAATTTTGATATGTCATCAAATGTGTGGCTATTTGAAAGGTGAAATAAACAAGCTGTTTGCATTGTATATATTCCTTCTAAATTATTTATAGATTTTAACGATTATAGCAAACCCTAATAAAATTCCATTTCATATCCTTTTACCATCCTTCTCTATGCAGATAGGATTGCAAGTTTAATTTGAGTTATTCGTTGATATTCTGTTAATGATAACGTTATCGATAACATTATTTTAGAATAATATGAATTTTTGCAATAGTTAAATTTAGATTATAAATAATTATTCGATTCTAAAACTGCAGCTAAAATTGTTGCGTTACAGCAATGCAAGTATAGGATCAACTGCTAGACAAAGTATTAGTACAGTATGCTCTTCACAGCAATTTTATCGGATTTCCAAATTGTTTCCAGTTAGAAGCAACTTGTTATCTTGAAAATTACTTATAAACAATCACTTATGTAGAATTCCAAGCAATACTTGTTGAAAGCTTTTTTTTAGATTATTATAAGGTATGGGAAAAGACAAACACAATCATAGCATAATTTCAGCTGGTACAAGTTTGAAGGTTTGTGTAATTTTAATAGTGATATTAGTCATTTCTTTCCTATAAATGGTACCATATACACATTGACTAAAAATGTAATAGAGAAAAAAATTAAACTTTCGATTTTTTTATATTGCTATTTTTGTAGCTTTTGAAATACATCTTGACGTTGCTTTACAAATTTCAGTAGGATATTATTATTTTTTTTTAAATACAAATTTCTTTCTGGTTGTATCTTCCATTGTTATTTTGGACATTAGGAATGCTTTAAACATAATCACTACCTAATCGGGAAATTAAACTTAATATCGCTTATTGCATGAACAGTTTTGTTTCTGTTTCTACGTTATTGATGTGTATCTTAATAATGTAATCGTTATACCACCCACCTTGCGCTTCGGCTACGTTTAAGAAAATCTGAAACAAGAATCTCCTATTAAAAAGCAATCTTAGATAGACAATTAAACGTAAAATGGCAGAAATTTATGATCTACAATTGAATAGCACTTATCGGCATGCAATGATTTATGCACGACTTGAAAATGGATGAGCATTATACTTCAGTGTTCTAATTAGTATTAAATTAGCATGAAGTAATTTGCGGAAAATTGTGTATTATCTGTTTTGAAAGCAATCGTAACGCTATTAAATGTCAAGCATATTGCATATCAGTACATCCAAAGAATGGGCAAGTTTGTTTATCTATATTAAAATATCATTTTCCTTGATACCTGTTTAAGAACTGCTTTTATAGAAAGTAAAATAATTTTTAGATTTTGCTATAAATTCTACAATTCTTCTAAAATTCTGCAAAACACGTATTACGCAGTACCGAATTTTGTACAAAATTGCGCAAATAGGTGTAAATTACGTTGACATCTGTGTGAAGACTGTCAAAATAATCATGTGACTGTCGATAAAGTAGAATTCTAACAAGGTTTTATAATATTACGTTAATCCATAAGTTCGTAGCGCTTTTATTTATTTATTTTACATGAACGCACGACAAAGCAAACCTAGCTGCAGCAATAAAGACCGCGTGCGAGATAAGAGAAAGTGCGTGGTGTGCGGCAGACGGGGTAAACTCATAGTAAACATACTCTTTGTGTATCGATGCGACGCCGACTTTGTGCAACATTCTGTAGGTTTTAGAACATGAATCTACAGAATTTTGTACAACATTTTGCTGTATGACACAACGCTGAATTTTGTAAAAACACTTTGTAAGTTTTGTACAAAATTCTAAGCCGTGTCATACAGGCCTTAAATATTTCGTACAGTGTGACTCAGGGCCGGATTCGCATAAACTAGATAAGTTTTAGCGCAGTCACTTATTTGGAAGGACATCACAAATTTGGTTAATATTAAATATTGCTCCAAAATTTTATAATATTTATGTAACTCTACAAAATATTAATTACAAATCTGTTGCATAATAAAGCATTAGTTATTAATTTATAATTTGTAAATATTTTGCAACATTACCTACGATGCACTATTGACCTGAATAACCTGCGGGTGTTTCAATAATTATATGCTTCATTATGGATGTTTTTAAATTAATTTGAAAACAAGCACTAAAATTTACAACAAGATCTCTAAGAAATTTTCATTTTTTTTTTAATTTGACCAATCACACAATTATTTAAAAAAGCAACAAAATATGACTGTAACAATATCCAAAATAAAATATAATCTCTGAAATATTTGAGGACATTAAACAGTTTAGATTATACATAAAACTAACTAAATATCCATGCATGAATTAAATTTTCAAAATTTATGTAATGTAATAATTACAGACAAAACTCCAACAGAAGTATTTGCTGTATTTACCCTGTTTAGCTTTTTAATGTCGTAGTATTGCTGTTTTTTTAATTAACACATTTGTTGTGTTCAATAAAGCTTTTCTTCGTAGTTTATAAATTTCATTTTATATATCCAGCTTAGCTTTGCCTCACACCAACTCAGCACTGCGCAAGCGCTACAAACGAGGGTCATGATAATGGTAATGATGATGATGACATCCAGAATTTTTAAAAATTTAGACGATTGTGTTCAAGTTGTTACGAATTTTAAGGGGATAAGAAAGGGATTCACATGCTATGGCAGCCTTTTAAGTTTTTACAAACGACCACTAGGTGGCGCTATTGAGATGTGTCATTACTAGTTTCGTAAAATTTGACATTTGTTACTGTAAAAACAGCGGCAGTTTAGAAATTGACCGACTAGTTTGTTTACAGTGAGCGTTTAAAAAAAAGCAATTTTGTGAAAGAATGGAAATTTCACGTGAAGGTGTACCTTAGATGATTTTTTACGATTTGAGTGAAGGCCTAACTGAAAAACAATGCATAGAATAGCTTCGTTCAACTTTTGACAATGAAGCACCATCAGAAAAGACTGTTTACAATTGGTTTGCAGAATTTCGTCGTGGTCGTGCGTACGTCAGTGATGAATTTCGTGAAAGTCGGCCAAAATAGGTTGTTATTCCGAAAAAGCATCGATGCTGTGCGGAGCATGATTGAAGAAGATCGGCATGTGACTTACAGTGATATAGAGGCATCCTTAGGCATATCGAAGACTGTAGTACATTCGATTTTGCATGAATATTTAGCTGTGAAAAAGATCTTTTCCCGATGGATTCGGCAAAATTTGACCAAAGTTCAAAAAGAAGCTCGTGTTAATTGGTGTAAGGAAATGCTCAAAAAAATTGACCGTGGACCTGCAAAATACGTATACAACATCGTAACAGGTGACGAAACTTGGATGTATTCGTATGATTCGGAAACTAGGCAACAATCCACTGTTTGGGTGTTAACCGAATCCCACATCGACGAAATCAGGAAAAACAACCGAAAGCGTCGTATCATTCGTCATCATGACAATGCCAGCTCTCACACAGCACGTCAAACAATTGATTATTTCAAGGAGAATAACATCGAATTAATATCTCATTGCCTGTATTCACCTGATTTACCGCCTAACGAATTCTTTGTGTTCCTGAATGTCAAACAAAAAATGCGTGGGCAGGAATTTTCATCACTTCAACAAGCTTCAACAGCTCTTCAGAAACCATATTCCTGAGAGACCAACTTCAGAGTGAAAAAAATGTTTCGAGAATTCGTTTGAACGCGTGCAAAATTGTTTAAATCTTAAAGGCAAATATTTTGAAAAGCAATAAAACATTTTGCTCCTAAAAAAATTTTTCTTTCCTACTTTTTGTAAAAACTTAAAGGGCTGCCCTGGTATACTTCAATTTTGTTAATTTGTTATTGAATTTACAAATTTTAATAAGGCTTTATTCCAGAAAGGTCCGCAAAAAAAGTTAGATTAGGGCCTCACTCGTCTTAAATCCGGCCTAAGCCTGACGATATACTTGCCACTGTCGTGAAATTTGAAAATTGGTAATAATTTGTATATGCTGCCAAGTAAAACTTTTGACGTGTATTTTTGCAATCAGTATATTACTTATTACTTATTATTTGTTCGTATTTAATTTTAGCGAGACTGTTTAAAAACTGTACTAAAATATACTAAAATTTTATTGACGTTTTTTATGTTAATAAAATAAACGATTTAAAAGTGAAATCCGAGCAGTCGTAATTGGGGCAAATGATATGATTCTCATCTTGTATAATAAGCAAGTAACATCACTCTACAATGAATTATAATATCGCTGTGTGAATACTTGGGGACTTCCACTATTTTGTGTATCACTGCCCACGAGATCTAGCGATGGAATTACGTCTATTTTACATATGGAGCGATCAAAAAGGTATCCCCATCGCAGACGTCCTTACTGCGAGCTAGTGATGACAGTGTGTTAAAACCAGTGGCAATGCAAATTCTGAATTAATAAAAGGCGACCAATTAATTTTACTAAAACCCTTGCAATGGGATTACCCCTTGATCATACTGTATGCAATACTTGGTGTTTTAAAACTAGTGATACAAGAAATATGTGAATAAATTCGTATACGAGTTGTTACTCCATCTTTAAAATTATGATGATTGTAAGGTAATTAGTATTAATTTCAAATCTAATTAATCTCATACACATTAAAGTATATAGAGTGCTGTTTTTCAATATGAAAGTGTTTGTAGAATTAGTTAATTACCGTATCAGAAACACGCTATAAACAATAGGTATGGGAGGCAAATTTTCTAGAGATTACACCTCTTCATTTTTATATCAGATGAAGTGATTAATAGGAACTTTTAGCAATAATTTAATTGTGATATTGGTAAACTACTATGCACATAACCTTCCTAATTCGTCCAGCTCAATGGTTAACGTTTTGTTTTACAAATCATGATTGAGGAGTTGAAATATCGCAACTAATGTTTTACGTAGCTTTTTTATTTATATATCCATCTATGTTGTAAAACTTTGAATCTGTTCCATAGGCAAATATATGCATTTGAGGAAGCATTTAATTGTTACTAGTGGATATGATAAAACCCATATTTAAATAAAAATGTTTATATAATAACTTAAATAGTTTTTTATATGATTGTGTATCTAGAGCATAATATCACAATTATTGTATTTAAAAAAAAATATTATGCATCTACGAGATCCGAAACCTTGAAATATAATTTACGAACAAAGTCGGTTGGATGTATGCTTAACCTTCAGAATCCCAAAATAATGATATTACGAGAGATCCCGAAATGGGTCATTGATGACCCTATATTTATTTGTCTTTTTTATGCATTTTAGAATAATGTTTTTCGTATTGCATAGAACTTTATTAACGCAAAAAGAAGAGGATATTATATTATAAAAATAATAACAATGACTAAAACATGTGTAAATTCTAATATATGTATTTTTGAATTGCTGCCCTCTGGAATCTGGAATTTGGAACCTAAAAACAAAAAGAAACAAAATATTAAGTACAATACAGTGTAGGTGGATTTAATATTTTACCTTTATTCCCCGTCGTCATCCCTCTTGCATCTAAGGCAAACAATATTGGTTGTTTTTTCTGTGAGCACGCTGCCATGATCCCGACAAGTGTATCTTGTACACTCTTTGCACTTTGTGTAGTGTTTGTTGTCATTGCCTCGACACATATGACAACGACCTCGTTTCCTAGTGGGCGGTGTTTCTTCTTGTGTTTTTTTGTGTTCTACCGGTGCTTTCAATTGAAGAACACACTGCTTTTGAAAACCCTCCTCCATCTTCCAAAATGTGGGCCGTACGCCTTGAAATATGTTCATCCACCAAAGCCATTCCTAGCTCTTGTTGAAAGTTCTTTCGTCGCTTTTTCAGCGCCACTTGTTTATTACAGTCGGGGCTTTCTGTTATCCATATAACAAAGGGCATTATAGCATGCCACATCTATATAGTTAATAAAAATACGAAATGGCCATCTCCTGGTGCTTCTTTTGCAAGAATATTCTCTAACCAGCTTGTCGAGTACATCGACACCGCTTTTTGTATGGTTGTATGAAAGGATAATTTCTGGTTTGAACTTTTCTTCTTCTCCTGCTATTTCGTGCTCATGATGTGCGCTTGACAAAAGTAGGTACTACAAATTTTCGTGGCTTCGTAATATATGATATTAAAGTAAGATCTTCGATGAAAAGAAATTCAAAAGAATGCAATGCTCGAGATTTTATATCAATTAGGCTCTTTGGTAAACCCTTGCGATTTTTCCGTACTGTTCCCACTACAGTCAAGTTTTTTGCCAACAATTCTTTTGCAAGAGATATATCTGTGAAGAAATTGTCGCATGTAATATTCTACGTCCGCTGCCATACCATCCTTTTTTTTTTAAGAATCTTGGAGTTGCCTTTGGCAACTCCAAGATTCCCATCCCTCCCAGCTTATCCCGGCTCAGCACATTTCGTGCTATTCACAGGTCTAACATGCCCCACCCTTGAAAAACCCCATGCCCCAGACATCACAAACACCCTGGGAATGTGCAGTGCTCAGGATTCGAACCTGAGCGACTTTGGTAGAATAACTCCGAAGCCAAGCGCTGAGGCATTACTCTACCGCGGTCCCCTTGCCATACCAATGATTCACTAATGTCTTTACAACCCTAGGTCCTTGATTTCGTTCTACCTCATTCCCTTCTTTTCCTGTATAAACCTCGAAATTGCAACAGTAAAAATGTTCAGAGTCACAAAGAGCCCACACTTGTTTAACAAACCAGGAAATAGTCCACTCTACCCTACCAATTACAGGCCCATTAGCCTCCTGACAACATTCTCTAAACTCCTTGAAAAATGTATTTCGGCTAGATTAAATTCTGAACTTAACACTAAAAACACAATCCCTACTTTCCAATTCGGATTCAGAACTAAACACTCGACAAACCATCAACTCACAAGAATCGCAGAAATTATTGAAAGAGGCTTTGAATCTAAACATCACACAGTAGCTGCCTTCATTGACATTGCCAAAGCATTTGACACAGTATGGACACTGGGACTGATTTACAAAATAATGATTATAAACCTACCAAACTACTTGTTCCTAATCCTGAAATCATTTCTTGAAAACAGGAGATTTCAAGTTAGGGTAAATGCCACTTTATCAACCGTAAAAAATATTTCAGCTGGAATTCCTCAAGGCTCAATATTGGGACCTATCCTATATAATATTTTCATGTACACATTCCTCAAATGCATAATTCGTCTATCGCAATGTATGCAGACGATACTGTCATTATCACGCAGAATGAAAACATAAATACCGCTGTACATCGTCTTCAATCTAGCATGGACGAACTGGATGAATGGTTGAAAAAATGGAATATTTCTATTAACCCCACTAAATGTGAAGCCAAAATCTTCACTCTAAGATTCCCTGCTCTACCACCACCTATCGTGATAAATAACCAATCCATCTCTTGGAACCCCGCGGACCAGGGTGTCAAATATTTGGGAGTGTACCTAGACAAGCGATTGACGTGGAAATTACGTGTAAACAAAAAACTAAACGAGTGCCATTCGAGACTTAGTCAACTATACCCCATAATTAATCGAAATTCCCCGTTAAAACATGAATGCGCCCTCCTCATATACACATCCCTTCTAAGGCCAACAATGACATACGCCTGCACAGTATGGGGAGCCGCTCCAAACTCTACAATTAAAAAATTGCAAGCATTCCAAAATAAAGTTCTTCGAATTATAACAAATGCCCCTTGGTTCGTCCGCAACAACCAGCTACACAACGAACTGAAAATACCTCCTATACAAACATTTATTAAGAAGTGCGTTTTAACATTTAATAATAAACTAAAAGAGTGCCCAGGTGCTGTGAGTTATTCACTAGGGCAAAAACGAATTCACAAACGCTTAAAGCGTAAACTGCCCCAAGACCTGCTCTCGTCTGATGATGAAGAACTCAGCGATTGAGGATCTCCAATGGAGCTGACCTCTCTACGTTAATATTGTGAAAAGTGTAATCAATGTGAACATTTCTGTGTATAGCTATTATAGCTGATCCGGAAGAGCAATTATTAAAAAAAAAAAAGAGCCCACACTTATATTCCATACTTTCCAGGTTTGCTAGGAATGTAAACTCTAAATGGACACCTACCTCTGAATGACACAAGTTGTTCGTCGACCGTCCTATTATTAGAAGGAACATAAGAATTTCGACAATTGTTTACAAAAGCGGTTGTAATTTCACGAATAGGTGCAAGTTTATCATCCTTTTTTCTTTCAACTCTTGTTGTTAGATCATCAAAGCGTATGAATCTCACTATGTCCATAAACCTATTTCTGCTCATTGTGGCTTGATAAATAGGCCTACTCAAAGATTGATTGAATGAGGACCACAAATTGTGTGGATCTTCACGTGATTCCCTAAAGCGACCGGTCAAAATTAGAATCGCCAGAAAAGCATAAACTTTGTAGCATCTACCTTCTCCCAAGCGTTCATTTTGGCCTCATGTTCATTATTGTATTTATCGATGTATGCAGATGCCTTCTAATTCGTGTACAAAACAATTTGTTCTATAATTTTATCAGACATAAATAATTTGAAACAGTCCAAAATTGAAGTATTCATCATTCTCCAAGGAGTCCGAGGATAAAGGTTGCTCTGCTTCATATATACTTTCAGGAATATTACCCACGTTTTCTTCTAAAACATCTTCGTCTGAGGGTACATCACTAAACACTTCATTCATTTCCAACTCCCTATCACCTTCATCATCTGAATCTTCCATTAGGGCCTGCCAAAGCTCTTGGTCTGTCAATGGCCGTTTAGAATCCATGGCGACAATAACAGCTGACAGATTGTGACTAAATAAGTAATCAAGAATGAAATGACACGATATTGCGCAATGTATGTACATCTGCGCAATTGCGCAGACGCAACCGAAAATCCTATTAAAAATCAGTGCAAAATCAACGCCCGAAACAGGTCAGTCATGACCCAAATATATAAATCTGCTATAAATCGCAAGGCGACAAATAAAAATTATATCCAACCAATCCATAAGTCGTAGAATACATATATAAGGGCATATCCAAAAGGATGTAGCACAAGAAAAATTTTTCGGAAAATTATAGCGAAAAATGTATTTTTCGGGTCACTCGAGACCCAGTTTCGGGCTTCCGAAGGTTAAAAGAGACAAAATAAAAACAAATAATCATATTAATGCAAAAAAACTTAATAGTAGTAATGTGGTAAAGGTAATGTTATCAAGAGAACAAAAAATGTTAACAATAGTGCCTCTATAAACCCAAAAAACATTCAAGAACTATCAACTAAGTACTTATTGCTGTCCCACAAGGCTGCAGTCCTGGCAAGTTGGACGAATGTGTTCTAAACACAAGTATTTCTTACAAACGTATCAGAAGTACTTTGTTTTTCTATTTGTACTCCACGGTAAAGCCTTTGAAGACGCTGGATTTCCTTTTCGTAATCACCTGTTCTAAAAAAATAATAATCAGCAATTGATAAGTGCTGAAGGCTGCATCAATAATATAAAATAAATAAAGAAACAAATAAATGAATAGTAATGCACGCAAATTGCTGATATAGTGGCTAATTCTTAACTTTTGTAGAAAAATTGGGGCCTGGACACTTTGTCGAATGCCCACAACGCCGAATCGTATTTCAAAGGTCCACAACGTCGAACATGTCCAAAACGTCGAATGCTCGTGAGGGACACTTTGCCGAATGTGCCCACAACGCCGAATATTCATTAGGGACACTTTGTCGAATATGCCCACAACGCCGAAAAGTGTTAGGTAGTGTTCACAAGTCCCGATGGTGCCCGATTGACGTATAGTTAGTGTAAAACCTCCAAAATGTAGAAGTCTGATTAACACCCGATGGCCACATTGTCGAATATGCCCACAACGCCGAATGCTGATTAGGGACACTTTGTCGAATGTGTCCACAACGCCGAAAGCTGATTAGGGACACTTTGTCGAATGTGGCCACAACGCCGAAAGCTGATCAGGGACACTTTGTCGAATGTGTCCACAACGCCGAATGCTGATCAGGGACACTTTGTCGAATGTGCCCACAACGCCGAATATGTTAGCAATGCTAACGGCTGATGCGTAGCGATGTGCAGTTTATAATAATAGACGTAGATATATGTATGTATGTATAAAATTTATTCTCAAAAATACAGCATATATGTAAATTGCGAAATGCTAGTAAAGTGGATTATGTATTACAAAAGCGTCACCTACCACTTTAGTTGTATGCATTTGGAGGAAATAAAACAACATGTTTTAGAGCACAAGAAAATGAACAATTATTACAAAATGACTGCCCACGCTGTTTACAGAAACAACATAAAATTAATTTAGTTTGCCATTTTTTACGGAATAATTTATAAAATATACAGGCTGCTGTCTTTGATTCGAGTTTCATTTTATAATACCACATTATACAGTGTGTCCCACGATGAGGTTAACAAGAGGGAAAACATTCTTATTATTAATTTGATTCTTTATACATTCCTGCCTGGTCTAAACTTTATCGTTAATAGTAAAATTTGAACCAAATATCTTAATGTATGGCGGAGTTTGATCACTGTTTTTATAATAAATAAAAAATAATAAAATTAAATTTTTTGGCTTTTTGAGACACCTTGTATTAATATACCGAGCAAAGGGGAGAAGATCGATTGGTAGCCCACGAAAACGCTGGAATGATTTTAGCGCATCTCCTCGTCAGCTAAAAGGTATCACTCTTATGTACTGTTCGACGCGAATTCTGTCTACAGGACATGTCCAGTGATCAGTGACATGACCCCAGGCGATGTCTTCGGGTGTTGACGGCGTGTCATTCAACATCTGCTTTGTTCTGCAGCAATCATCGCACAGCCCAAAGTGCCTACATGGTAACAGTAAAGTAGTAGGTGGCGATGTATGCAAACAGCCTCATTCGGTTCATTGTCTGCCGTCTCGCCTTTGGGCTTTGCATCCTCTTCTGCATCTTCTTCTTCTTCCGCTGCCGCCTCGTGCCCCTCGATGTGATCTAAAATAAATATAATATGCATGTTCACGGATCTTAAAGTTTTACATTTCCAAAGATTTCAATGATTTTTCCACATTGAGAAATTTTTCCGAAAAAATACAAAATATTTCTACCGATTGTTAAAAAATAGTATAAAAAACTTGCAAAAAGACTGTCTGATATTTTATTAGTTCGATACTATCAAAAGTTGCCTACTATATCTGTTTTCGTTTACGAAATAAATGAAGGCATAATACGAGTTGAACGACTTTGAATAAATAATATTTAATTTATAAACAACATACTGGTATGAGTGTGGAACTATGGAGGGATATCAACTGCTATGAGTACCAAAACGTATTCTTCATGTACAGCTTCCTCTTCCGTCGCCTCTTCAGTAACTGCACTTTGGAAAAGTGATTCCACGGAGTAGGCCACTTTATTTAAAAAGCGCCCCACATCCCCAAGCGTTTCAAATTCAACAAGGGCTTGTTGTATACGCCGATCATTGAAGCGGTATCTTCTTTTACGTAGAGATCGAATATGTAAACCCTCGACGAAAGCTTGTATCTTTCTAGCTGTTGCGGCAGTTATCTTTTGAATACAATCTTCAAATATTAAGAAATAATTAAGAGGGGCACAATACTCAAGAGAAACGTATTAATTATTTTAAAACAATTAGTAATAAAATTCTTTAAGACTATCTAGAACTTTTAATAAGTAGGCATTATGCTGTACGCAAATAAATTCTGAGTACAATGGTGTCAAGATATTGCATTTTTGAGAACTCAAACAATTTTAATATAAAAAATAAGTGTTTATTTTAGAGTGCCATAACTTAACGAATTTTGTTTCCAGAACTTTAAACACTAATTATGATAAATACCAACAACTGCCTGATTGTAAGAACTGCCAAAAAATCTTTTATTTTGTCTCACATTTTATTAGGAGTCATAACCAACTAACTAGCCGGGGGCAGTTCTTTGTCATTTAGTTGACCCATATGGTCGACTTTAAAATGCCTTAAAATTTTTAAATTCTTGAGTTTCAAAGTTCCTACATTAATAGCATTTATTGGGACCCTGCTTATATTCCGTACATTAAAAAAAAATTTCTACCAACCTTGCAGAATTGCTGACAAAAATAGATTTGATGTCTTCACTGGTGGATGCCGCTTGGTTCATCATGGTGTTTTTTAAAGTCAACACGTCTTCAATACTCTGGTCTGGAAGGTGGTTGTGGCCTTCGCCAATTTTCGCGAACACATTCTCGTCACAGCTAGCTTTCGCCGGACAATTTTTGACGAATGACGACACATGAAAAAATTTTTTACCATTAACGGTTTTATTAATTTTGTAATAAAATCTGCTAGCGACCTCGCAAGTATAATACGTAGAACCACGTCTGGGACCGGGCAGTGTTTTTACTTCCATTATAATAAAGGAAATATTTGGTAGTGGAATACAAAACTGTCGAAGGAACTTTAAGACAGAAAATGATTACAACGGTTAGTGAAGGTCTCTGCAAAACTTTTCACTACTCCTTCCTCATTTATTATCTGTAAGCACTGCCCGAAGTCATTTACGGACAACCTATATCTTAATCGTTTGCCATTATGAAACACTACAATAAACTACAATAAATCTTAAAACATTTAGGGAGAAAGCTAATGGCGTTTCGGAAGTTCAGGTTTTAGTCCGA
>JABXWE010036293.1:0-22643 GCA_014611495.1 Limonius californicus
AGAAAAAATAAAAACGTTTTTTAAAAATTTCGATTTTTTGCGAATATTTTCGAAACCAGTCGGAATTTTCGAAATTTGAAAACGTCATTTTAACAGACTTCTAATTGCGCAACTTTGCCCTAATTTAGCCTTCTTCGTATCTCTTCAAATAACCGAGATCCCCATGGTTAAACTCGAAAAACGGTCACCCTGTATAAAGGACTTGAAATTTTTTCACCCTATTATAAATTACCGTCCTTTAAGAGTAAATGCACACAATCCCAATGTTAAAGCTTATCTAATTTTTTAAAAATCAGGATAATACCAACAAATTTATTTTGTGGTATACTTATTTTTTGTTTTAGTTTGGCTGCAGTTTGTACCCATTGCCGCATTCGGGTAGATGGCTTAAGCCGCCGGAAAGGACAAGGAAATGACTATAATTGTTTGCCGATGTAAAAGGTTAAAGCTTTGTTTACGATTCCCTTAATGTACACTGGCTTGCGAAAAATCGCGTACATCTATTGGTCGCTGTACTAAGTCGGTCTTGATTTTTTCATAAGTCGGTGTCAAAAACGTAAAATGCCAAGATTTACAGAAAACGAGAAAATTTTTATCCTTTCTATGTTACAACAGGGATGGTCTGTACGAACAGTAACAAATAATTATAGCCTAAGTAAAACTACAATTGTGAGGGTGAAGAAAAGGTGGGAAGACGAATAGAGCATAAGCAGAAAAGAAGTTTCAAGACGTTTCAACATTACGAGTAATGGTCAAGATGAAGTGCTCTTGAATTATTTAAAGGAAAATCCATTTCAAACAGCGATGGATGCCATATTTGCAACAAACTTTCCAGCATTGTGGTCGATGGCACGTCGGAGGATTAGAAATTCTGAAGTGAAGAACTTGGAAAGCGCTAAGAAAATAATATTAACAGGAAATCATAAGCAATCTCGCATTCTGCTTTGCTTAAATTATTTTTAACAGCTCCTAAATTTTTGGAAAAATGTAGTTTTTTCTGATGAAAAACTCTTCCAGTCTAGTCATGACAGCCGTATATGCGTGTATCGATCAGCAAACTCAAAATGGTGTCCCCACGGAACATGTCTGAACAATATTCTATAAATGCTTGGGCATGGATATGTGTGCATGGTCTAGGTATATAGCTTGGCATATTGGTGGTCGTTTGAATGAGCAAGCCTATCTTGATAAAGGTTCTGCCGTTTTCGTCTTCGAAGCTAAGTCATATCAATTGCTGTGGTGTCGGTTAACACTGGTCAGCGTGTTGACCTTGAGGTCGGTAAAATGGTCTTCCAACAGCAGTTGGCATTATGGGCCTTGTCAGCGTTTCGGACATCCGAAATATAGAGTCGCCGCACAGCAAGGTTTATTAACTAATAAACCTTGGCCGCCGTTGGGCCATTAGGCGAATTGTCCCAGTCCCATCCAAATCTTTATCGCCTACTAACGTTTATTTAGAAAAAAATTTACCTTAGTACCTTTTGCCAGTGATTCGTTAAACGCTACTGATAGTATGAGTTGGCGCAGTTAGTGTTAACATAGAAAATAGAAACCAGATTACAAAAGGAATTGATAATGTAATCCTAACAAAAACCATAAAGACCATCTCGACGTTCATTTTCAAATGTCAGTTTCACGTACATATATGACTGACACCGCGAATTAGGTTATTTAATTATTTATAAATTAATTTAAACTACACAAATTAACGTCATAATAACTGCAATCGACAACAGTTCACATGAATTAATATGTAATTACAAAATGCCACATTTAAAAGTATCTGAGAAGACAGCATCTGCGCAACTTTGTTTGCCGTCATGTAATTTCCAGGGAGATGTATTTTTCCTTTATTTTACCTTAATACCGCACTAATTTGAACTGACGGACAAAATTCAAATTATTTTATGAGAACTGATGAAGAAAACGATTTTTAAAATGGAGCGTTACAGAGAACAACGTTCTTAGTAATGCACACCACTCAAAGTTTAAATTTTAAAAATGTAATTTTTGTAAGAAGTGTTTGAAAATTGGTTAACCTCGTCGGAAGACCGAAAAATAATTCTGACAGTGCATATATATAGAGGGCACTACCTATTACAATCTGCCCAAAAATAATTTTTCTCTACGACTATAATATAATGTATTCGTTACATATACCTTTTTAGTTGAAGAATGATAGATATTCTCCATTGCCGTTGGATTCTGTAAAAAATGGTGGGATAATGAATCAGAATCCAATGGGCGTGGCATGTTAGCGCTTGGATCTTCCACTTGTTTTTGAAGTAACTGTCAAAAACAGTTGTACCTACACATGGCATAAAATCGTTGTGGCTAGTGAACCGATATACGTTCATCTAAAGCAAAATGTTTATAATACTGATTCAGACCAAAAATTGTAACTTCCTATGAAATAGTCGTAGAAAAAGTATAGTCTATATATTAATAATAATAAAAGGCAATTTCAACAGGTATTTATTTTTATTTGAGCTTTATACGTATTTCGACATACGTATAAAGCTCAAATAAAAATAAATACCTGTTGAAATTGCCTTTTATTATTATTAATATATAAAGTATGAATTTCAACGAAGTAAGGCAGCAAACAATTAAAAGTATAGTCTCCTACTCGTGTAGAATAGCTATTATTCACTCGGATGATTCTGTCACTCGCCTTCGGCTCGTGACAGAATTTTCATCCTCGTGAATAATAGCTGTCATTCTACACTCGTTGAAGAATATACTATTCTAATATTTCAAATAAGGGAGATAATCAAGCTGATTCGTTTTAGCAGACTCACCCTGTAGATTGATATATTGGAACTACCCAGCTACGCACAATACAGTGATAAGGTGTTCAGTGACTCCGCAAAGAATTACTTGGATAACTGCACCAAATACTTTAATATATTAATACAGGAAACTCGTATAAGTTTAGCATGATCAAATGTGGGACACTGATGGTGGCGTCATCTAAGCAGTTCGGTGGGCAAGTTTCAGTAAATTTGGATAATAAATTTACAGATTACTGTTTTAAATTCATGTTAATAAATAAAAACCTAACCTTACAAAATGTTATAAACTTAACCACTTATTTAAATTTACAAAGTAAAGTAAAATATCATAATTATCAAATATTATTAATTAAATAAGGATTTTGCTATAAGAAAATAAATGGCATTTGCTTTAAATGTGCGACAAATGTTTCCGACAGCTGTCAAATACAAATCTTAGTGGCCCACCAAGCCGCACGGAGCGCTGCAGTCAGTGTCGCGAGATTTTCGGCAAAGTTTCCTATATTAATATATTAAAGTATTTGACTGCACGTAGATCTGGCCCATTCCAAACGGAAAAAAAAACTGGAAATCTTTAAAATGAAAAAAGAAGAATACGATTAGGGGATAAACAACACAATGAAAGCTAAAAAATTAACACTAAATATGACAATGTAATAATTATTGTTAAAGCAGCAACAATGGTGATAGGGTACAAAAACAAGAAAAATGACAAAGAGTGATTTGATACGGAATGCAAGCAAGCACTAAACAACAAAAGGAAAGTAAAAATAATATGATTGAAGACAAACGACGAGGAAAATATGAAGAACTACAAACAAATAAAAAAATCAGTCGCCAAACTATACAAAAGAAAGAATAAAGAATTGATAGATACAAAAAGGTAACAAATAGAAAAATATGGTATAAACAACGTCGAAGCTTGTTATCAACAAATTAAGATGTCATACAAGCAAAGGAAAAGATGAAGAAGAAGTCCCACATTACGAAGAACAAGCTGTAAAGACATATGGCAGAACTAATAATAGATCATAGTAAAATAAACAATAAAAATCAGCAGGAAGCGATGAAATAATGAAGAACTGCTAAAATATGGAGGAGAGAGACATGATCATCAGGCAAATAATTATGGCAAACAATTGCTGAACGAGGTTACTGAATATGCAAACTTATTGGGAGGGAGGAACTGAAAAGGGAGGCGAGAGATAGGTAAAAATGGAAATCATCACTTATTGATTTTTGATTAATTTTAAACCAACTAATTATTTATTATACGTGCATTATAATTCTTGTTTAACAAACGAAAAAACCGCAACAATAAAAAACTCGCGTGCTTTAATTGCTACATAACAATGACGTCATCAACTTCTTTATTATGGTAATAATGAAAATAAAATTGACCTCCGGAGGAAAATTGCAAAAACATCGAATCCACGTAGCAACATAAACAGCAAATGCTAAACAATCTCCATGTTAACGATATTGCATCACATCAAACAGACTACTTTATAAAATGAATCAAAATTAAAATGCTGCTTTCCAGCTCTATTTTTCAGATTACAAGGCAAGTATAATAATAAAATAGCGTTTAGCACGTATGTATAATTGAGCACTAGCGCCGTGCTCTTAAACTCGTCGTACGTGATTTAAAGGCTTCATTATACACTAGTATTTATTATAATATACTATTATTTTTATTTTCGGAAAACTTCAGCAATTGATTCGGGGTCAAATTGTCATGTTTATTAATTCACGGTAATCTGTTAGTAATGTGCTTAACAAAATTTGTTATGCACATTAGTAACGGATTAATGTGATATATGGAAGACATTTACAATAATTATTTATATCTAATGGAAATTTGAGATTATGAGAAATTTGAACATAACCTTATACTTGAAATGTTTGAATAATTAATTTAATTTATTTGTATCTAATATGAAATTTGCAAATGTAATAATTTAAATTATTTAACACAAAATAAAGATGCAGTCATTGTTGAGGTTAGCTTTAAATACTGTTGTAATACCTAAAGCTGCACAAGTTCGATCGATATCACTTTTTTCTCCACTTAAACTAAGAGAAAGTAAGTAATCAATCAATAGTGTAGATAGTGATTGTTACTTTATTATAATGAATATGTAGTGGATTTTGTATGCTACTTGTAGAGTTGTACTATTTATATTATTCACTATTACTTTAGTTAATATTCTCTTTGTTTCAATTGTATCTGTAAATAGAAATAGAATACGGATAATTTATGATATGTATTTAAATTTTCAGTACAAGAAGTTCGTGATGGAAAAGAATTGATTATAAAAGGTGTAACAGTATCATCAGGACGAGAGCCTTACTTATTTGAAACTTCCACCCCTACTGCATGCCCTGTATGTAATTCTAGCTTAGCCATAAAGCATACTGATGTTTTAATATTAAACCAATTTGTAAGATCAGATGGATGCATGTTACCGCGACGGATCACTGGTTTGTGTAGGAAACAACAAAAACGAATGTCTTCCTTAGTGACTATGGCACAAAAAGCAGGTATATTTCAAATTGGAATATAATTATAATTATGTGATGCCTAAATAATGTTTTGTCTGTTAAGGCCTCATGCTCAATTTAAATCCAGCCAATAGTAAAAAGGATCCAAAACGAAGATTTGGATGGAAAAAGTATAACAAATATTTTGATGAATCTACTATTCAAGTTAAATAGTTGAATTTTGACCATGTAAAAAAAAAATAAAATAAATATCTTTACTTATTTATTTCTCTATATGAAAATGACTTGTATAAATGTGCTTATGTATTGTGCATTTAACACGCATCGTGCACAATGTGAGTACATATATAGACAGTATTGAATGCATATCTTGGTTATACGGAATGTATATTGAGTATATTCTTTGAGGCTTTCGTGGTTTCTCGAACTGTCATTATTACAATTTACTTTCGGCTTAGACCGCGTCATCATTTGGGAAGTACACCCAGCATTATTAGATAAGGACCGACCCGTAGCTTGTCTGCCTTTACAAGCATTTGCTCTAGAAGTTTGAGTAATATTTGTTCGTAGGTCCTGCCTGCCAAAACACAGCCGTGTGCTTAGATTATTTAAACTTTGAGGCAGACAAGAATTTGTTCTTAATGTATTTTGTTTGTCAGGACAATAATACTTAATCGGCTTATGCCTGTTAGCTGTTTGTGAACCCATACAAATTAACGTTTTGCAAGACATTGCATCTTCAGAGTGAATAGAACACTCAACTAAAATCCGGGAAGCGGAGGTATTTAAACCTCTTTGAACCAGTCGCGCAGAACGACGAAGTTCTGGTTGGCTGTCACCGTTGGGCAAAGACGGATCCGGTGGAGCGTGATCAATGATGCATAGGAGTCCTTAGAGGATAATCCTTGTAAAGGCAGACAAGCTACAGGTCGGACCTTACCTGATAATGATGGGTGTAGTTCCCAAATGACGATGCGGTGAAAGCCGAAAGTAAATTGTAATATTGACATTTGATTTTTTTTTATTTCAAAAATTATTGGAATGAAGCAGTGTATACCTGCTTTCTATGATCATCTCAAATAGTTTTGTCATACTGAAGCCCAATATTTTGTGCTACTTATTTATTTATCTAATATTTTCATTGAAATATTTATTCATACAGTTGCTTCGTGGAAACTACTTTACAAATAAATATATTATGAGATTGAAATATCATGCTTGGGGTAAATAGGAACAGATTATCAACTATGCTTTTTTTTTTCTTATTAATATAATCAACATTGCAAGTTGTTTCGAACATTTATTATTAAAACATAAACATATAAAACATTTCTCTTTACATATTTGATTTTATTATTACCAACTTATGTTGCAATTAAGAGCTAAACTAAAATATTGTGTAACACTTTATTTTAAAATGGGAATAATTTGATGTCATGGTACAAATTAGCGATGAATCAACAGATCTGTATAATGCAGAACAGTTTCAAAAACAAGGGCGTACAGTGGTATTTGAAACTGGTAAGGCATTAACTCTAGCAAGTAAATCTAAATCAATAATTAAAAGTAGTATCCGCAAGGTATCTGCAATGAAAAATCGTAGAGTGACTTTTATTAGCATAAGTGTTATAATCATTGATGACAGCAGCACATCTGATGGAGATGACGATTCTTCGGATGAAATGACTCAGATCAAGAAACAAGACAATGTTGGTCATAGATCAATCATAGAAGAGTAGAAGGTAGAACACCAATTCAACTTCAAAGCAATTGTAATTTAACACCACAATTCAATAAACAAGGTAGAATTGGTCGCTCATCCTTACGGTTGAAAATACCATTAAAAGAAAACACATTGCTAAAGAACAATAAAAGGCCCAGTTCCAGTGAAACAGTTAGATTACAAAATGAAACAGTAGCATCTCCATTAATTAAAAAGAGTAATTTTAATACTGCCTCAAAAAGGTCTAAAGTGTCTGATTTTGCTAGTATGCATAAGAGAATGTTTGATAAAATGTTGAGCCTTGAAGAACGTTCAAAAATATAAATGAACCTGCCAAACTGTTACTGTCTCGGTATAAACCCGGCTCATCTGTGAAAAAGTTGGCTAAGAAAGAAATTGAAACTAATTTGAAAAAGAGAACATCCACAAAAAAGCAGCTTAAGTATGGGGAACCCTTACTTTCTGCATCATCACAACGCAACCAAAAAATTCACAAAAATACTGTGCTTACATCTTCCACTCCCAAAAGTAAGAAAAACGAGAATAATGGGTACACAAGTTATGGATTGAAGATAGTAGGTAATTGTTCTGTGACTAAAAAAGAACAACTCATGGCTGTGGCAAATAAGAAAAGGCCCCTGAAGTCCGAAGCTGCTGAAACTAGAACTGAAATCAAAGGAGTTCGCTCCAACAGAAGATTTGATCTTCTTATGAAAATGAGCCAGTAATCCCATAAGTAAGTTTTTTTGGGTTGCATTGTTTGCCTCGGTGGGTAATACTTAAGTTTTTCAATTTAGGTGACCCAATTCTTTGAACTTTTTCTAATAATCTGTTTGCATTACAAGATTTCCATTTTTCTGATAGAGCAGTATTTGTTGTTGGTATTCCCATCTCTTCTTCTTCCTCAAGGCTTCCTTCTCTCTCATTTTCAGTGCACCTTGGAGTTTCCACAAATGAATACGGTAGAACATTAATGCCATCTGTAAGCTGAAAACACAAAATGTAATAAGCACAAGATTATCTAAAAGCAAACTCACATAAAATGAAATGTTACACAGTAGCAACACATTCCTTGAAAATGACATTAAAAAGCGAACATGGGATAGTTTGCATGGAAAAACCAAGAATCAAATAGATTACATTTTAAATAAACAAAAACACATAATAGAACATGTAAAATTACTATACAAATTGAACACAGGAACTGACCATCGGCTTGCGAGGGCTAAAATAAACATAAATTAAAAATTAGGTAGATAGAAGATGAAAACGCCAAAAGTCGTAGAAGTAGACGCAGAAGAACCGAGAGAAACTTCAGATGATTTTCAAAGATATGTTGGCCAAATTAATAAGAATATAATAACAACCATAAGAAAAGGAGCAGAGAAATATAAAAGACCAAAGACCAATAAACTGAGTGATGAAAGTAAGAAAATCAAATAAGACGGATATTAATGTCCTTTTTCACAAGAGAAATACCATCTAGTATACTGAAATGAATAAAACAACAGAGATTTCAGAAAAACAAAGAGATCCACAAGGTAGCAAATAATAAAGCTAAAAATATAAATGTACGCTCTATAAGCAATAGAATAGGAACACTAAAAATAGTGGAAGAATTTTATGAAGATCTATATAATATATAACAAGAATGTAACATAAAAGAAAAAAGAAAAAACTATAATTAACATTAACAACAACAAAGCTTAAATGAACGAAGAATGGAAAAATGACCGTAGAAGAATCTGTCGTAGAGGGACAAAATATTTGGAACGCGTTTGTAATTCAACAAAATCGTCTATATCTCTCATGTTTGCGGGTAGCGCCAGTGGCGAATTAATGCCTCCCTACGTCGTGCATAAGGGTGAACACATGTGGGACACGTGGCCACAAAACGGACCTAAAAACTGTCAGTACAATAGAACAAGTAGTGGTTGGTTTGACAGCATTACATTTGAAGATTGGTTTATGAAACAGATGTTACCAAAGTTCAAGCGCTTGGAAGGTCCCAAAGTAATAGTCGGTGACAATCTTTGCTTCCCACATAAGTGAAACCGTTCTCAAAGCTTGTGAGGGCTTTAACATTCGCTTTATGTGCCTACCCGCAAACTCTACTAATCTAACACAGCCATTAGATGTAGCTGTGTTCACACCTGTAAGAATAGCATGGCGACGCATACTTACAGAATGGAGAGATAGCGATAGAGGCTCCCGAGTTGCTGGAATATCAAAAAATATTTTCTCTTCGCTTCTCAACAAGTTAGTACACAATAACAGAGAATGTAAAAGAAAATTTAAAATCAGGTTTCCGGAAATGCAGTATATATCCATTTGATGAACATGTACTGCTAGACAGATTTCAAAGATATGATCGTGAAGAGGTAGATATGAATACCATAGGAGAGGCTAGTGGAGAAACGACACGATATCAAAGGGGTTAATATTGGACGGAAAAAAGAAAAAACTAAGTGTCCCTGCCAGCCGACCTCGGTGGTCTAGTGGTTAGCGCGTTTGCCTTTAAATCCGAGGGACGCGGGATCGAACCTGGCTGAGGTTGGCAAGATTTTTCTAGCGGGGAAAATTCTGAAAATGCGCCTTCTGTCGGATAAGAAATAAAGCCGTGGTCCCGTGCCACTACGATGTGCGACACGTTAAAAATCACTACTGGAGTTGGAATTACCCCAGATAGGCAAAATTCTTAGTTAGGGTGTACAATGGGCCAAATGTGGTCTAAGTGCATAGAGATGCATGGAAAACCGCGTCCTAGATCTCGCTCTTTCAAATCAATCAATCAATCAACTGTCCCTGCCGGCCAAAGCACTAGAATTGAAGATTTAACAAATGCTGAAGAAGAAAAAGCGGGAAAAGGTGAGAAAATTAGCAGATAAATTAAAGAAAAACAAAAGTAAAAAAAGAGGGGAAGAAAAAACGTAAACCAGTTGATGAAGCAGAAGGTATTTTCGAAAGTGATTCAGAAAATGGGCCTGAAGAAATGGAACTAGGATCCGATACTTTGAGTGAGACGTTTAGTGATTTAGAGGAAGATGAAACAATTCATTAAAATTCGCCTTCGTTTACATTACAGGAAAGAAAAGAATTAAAAATGGATGACTTTATAACTGTATAATTGACAAGAATATCCAGGTATTGTTAAGAAACTTCCTATCGATAATGAGAAAGGACCTACTGTTAGCTGTATGCAGAAATTTGGAAATAGTTGGAGATGGCCAGAAAAGGACGATGCAATGAAATATGAATGGCCAGACATCATTAGAAAAATTGTCCCACCTAAACTGTTGACAAAAAGAGGTTTTTTAATGTCGTAGAATTAAATTGCTTTGTTAAAAATTAGTTTTTAGATTTATTGATTTATTACAAAATGAGGTCTTTTTAATGATCTAAAATTAAATCTTTTATGCACAATTAACTAGGTGATTAACTAGGACATGTTTTTTTAAAATAAAATTCGATTTTTTAATACCATTTACTTTTAGTGTGGTCAATCTTACTCTGGGAAAGCGTGACATTGGTCCAGAGCAAGTGAGCTGCCTAGAAACACAATTTTTAAGATATGGAGCAATGTCACTCCAAGCCCGGATGAGATTGTTGCAAATATAATTTTTTTTTTTGTGAAAAAGTAGAAGAAAAGAAAAATTGAAAAAATATGAGGTCATTCTTAAACTATTACTTAAACTGCAACTATTTTTTGTTCAACATTTGCTTTATTTTACTTGGCGTTTTAACCATTGAAAACTCAAAAAACAATAAAACTGGACCAATCTCACTCCCGGTGACGGTATATAATTGTTTTTCAGTTACACACGTACCTATGATGAAAGTTTAATTGAAAAAGTATGCACAATAAGACATTACCAAAACTAAATAGTAATAAAATACATAATATATTAGTATACTTGTCTGTCTGTCTCTCTCTCTCGCTCTCTCTCTATCTCTCTCTCTCTCTCTCGTTCACTCTCTCGTTCTCTCTCTCGCTCTCTCTCTCTTTCTCGCTCTCTCTCCCTCTCGCTCTCTGTTGAATATACAGAATTCTGATGTTTTAGCTTAAACGTAAATGGGCAAATGGTATACGGCTGATACTAATTCAACAGATATAAGGGTTCTACTGTATATTGAAATACGAATCAAACAAATAAAAACTTATTGAAATTAATTGATAATATTGTATGTAGTTACTAAGTATCCATAAACACACTTTCACAGCATAGATGAGATATCCCAATAAGACTAATTTTGGTTTTTCTATAAAAGTTCATTACTTTGATATGTGTTACAAAGCATGTACAATTTTAAGTAAATAAAAATAAAGATATACAACAATAATTACCTGTATGTATGCCTTGGATTTCATCCGCTTCGTACGTTAAACGTCTTCTCATGGAAGAAGATAAAGGCGGGGTACCTATTCTTCAAGTCGTTTAGTTTCTGCACAGAATGGGCTTGAACACCATTTTGGATTTCAGTTTTTTGGGTTAAATGCTTATAAATGATAGTCATCAATTGCAATGAATGGGTACTTAATAATCACAAACTCTAGTATAACAATTATTATTGTTACAATAAGAATCAAAAATCAAAAAATATTGGTTGTAGATATTCGTTTTCATTTACAAGAACATGGAATATTTATGGCTAACAGTTACTTACGATCACAGACACAGATACAAAAGTTCTACATATGGAAATCGCATGTGGTATGTGCATATCACGTGATTTTAGTATTTAAATTTTACAAATCGCGGGAAAGTCGACAAAAGCACTGCTGTGAGATTTATTGGAATCATGAAATGTCACATGGTCTCTATTACGTTCAAGGCCGTATCGTCTAGGACTCTAGTATCGTCTACGTTGCAGCGCCTCTAGTGGTGAGATACACTACTATGGTTTGTGTACGTACTAAAATCTGAACCAAGATGCATGGAAACCAAACTCCACCCCCTTTGTATGGTGTTGTCACTTGAGTTTGATATGGGCCTAACGAAATGTTGGCCGCTAGATGGCAGCAGCGTCGCTCGAGTACCTTAAAACGTCAAATTTAATTTTCGCGCCATAACTTATTGGGGGTCTGGTTAATATTCAACTAAAAGAATCATTTAATTTTCCGAATTAACTTAGTTAGCGAGTTAATATATTTAGTTCAGTTAATTAGTTAAGTTACTTTGTTGTTATATTAGTAATATATTATAATAAAGTAATGTTTATTATGCGGAAATAAGCAAAACTTATTTAGTGTTCCAAAAGTAAGTAAATATATTTTTACGTAAAACAATCTTTGCCTTTTATTACACAAAATACAAAGATGTAGCTAGATTAGAAGACAGTGCAGTAACACCATAGTTTTGTCGTAGACTCAATGCACTGAATCATGTTTTAAATTCAAATAATCATCAACAAGCTCTTCACTTAAATTCGAAATCACATAGAGTATGTTTCCATAATATAAAATGAATCATATTATATTTACACAAACGTAAACCTGTAGAGGGAGTCCACTAGGTTACATGTACAGCAAGCAACTCAGTGCCATTGCCATGCTGTCTTTTGGGTTATCATTGAAATCAAACAAATCTTTTAATTTCGCATGTATGCAGCAATGAACTGCATACTAATAGTATACAGTTCACTGGTATGCAGTTTCTGAGCACCTTTTTTAGTGACAACCTTAATTATGAAGCTAGCTATACAAATTCTAAATTCTACTTTTCTAATTTACAAAACTTTGCCTAGTTTTCTCGTTCATGAAGTAACAGTGGAATATACAGTAAAAGAATATTTTTAGAAGACATTATCATTTTTTCGAATTTTTTATTTTTCAATCAGACTTTTCCAGGAAATGTTAAAAAATAAAAAACCGACAATAGCATCACATATATACAGCAATAACACCGATTTCCCTTTAGTAGTCAAAGCGTACATCCTACATGCAAAGTTCGACAATTTTTAAAAAGACATACCTTCTTTGTACTTAGTTAATAAAACAAACATTTTAGATACTCGACGATTTTATTACATACTTAAATTTATGGGAACAGTGTGCTGACATTAATTATTATATAAGTAAATCTATATCAGGAAGATTCTTGGCTGCTATACATGCTACAATAGACAATAGTTCAAATATTTACTTACAGAATGCAGATATAAGTAAATATTTAATGACAGCTCGTATAAACCAAGATCCACTTGAAGTTCGTATAATATTCATATTTAGAGTAAATTGCACCCATGCAATTTGAAAACTAATTAATCTGGCTTAAAACACAAGCTGCTACACAACGAAACAATAGTATAAATAATTTGAATTTGTACCTTATTACGCAAAATTTACTGTTTAAGTTTTGTTGGTATCGGCTCGGAAATAGATAAAAAATACCTAGGTAATATACAACATACAACATTCAAATATATATTAATACTGTTAGCACTTCTTTGGATTAATGAGAGCAGCTTGTGGTGATAGTTCTCATCCCGAATCTTATCAAGTAGCTCAGATTTGGGTACTGGATATGAGAATTATACCGACTTCATTCAAGTAAAGTCAAGAAATTCTTTAAAAGTTCCATCTTGCTTTTAACAATATTAAAAATATATTATAATTATTATACAAGATATTGTTGAAAAAGATCTGAAATGAAATGCACTGTTAGAAATTGTAGGTATAAGCAGTCGCCACATGAGGAAAGTTAGCAGGATGTAGGACGTGAAAATCACAAGAAACAAAGTAATTTTTAACTTTCTGATGATAAGAGTTGCATCTGTTGCAAAGAAGAGTCTCGAAAAAGGCTTGCAGAAAAATCGAAACGGCAAGAGTATACTAAATTGTCCAAACTGGTTTACTTAGTATACTCTAAGTATTTGCTATGGAAGCCCTCTATTTTTTAATTTTGTATAATCACTGTAACGTTAACTAGGTTTAATAGATCTCTAAAGCAATTTCTTGAATATAATCGGAATTTTCAGTGTAATATTTACCTACTTTTCAGAGTCTCTCAGACCTCATCTTTTTATCAACTAGCAGTTCTAGTGCCCGGCTTGGTCGGCACTCCTGCAAGATTATACTGCCTTATCATGTTGGATTTACTAATTCATTATCATTGTGCATTTCAATTTTACTGGCAAGATAACTTACAAGATACATACATTATCCTGACTAGGTTTTCTGCGGTTTTCCTAGTCTGTACAGGTGAATGCCGGGGGTAAATAATTACAAGTCGATCTGCAGCCGAAGTTTACCTTTTAATCAATAAATATATTCAATTTGCACGGAGTTTTATATATCAAGTTCAGCTACTTAAATTACAAACTTGTACTAGGGTGTATTGTTTAATTAGTTTGTGAAAATTTTATGTACTTGTTCATTATCCTTTGATAATATAACTCGTAAAATTTGAATCATTTACTTAAAATAGTTATTTCCCTATTATATAAATAATTGAGTTTTAGTGATTGATACATGACGGTTCAACACAGATTTATTTAATAGACAACACAATCAAATTCAGAAGTTATGAAGAAATTTAACTTAGACATTGCTTCGTTTTTCTACTTTTAAGCGGTATTTTGCACAATCGAATTGTCATAAATTTTGACATCGCTGTCAAATTTGAGGTACCTTAGCGATCCTGTTGCCATCTAGCGGTCAACATTTTTGCGTCCCCCGGTCAACAATGTAAATATTAGGAAGTGACAACACCATACAAAGGGGGTGGAGTTTGGTTTCCATGCATCTTGATCTGAACTTAGATCATTCGGATCCGCACCAGGGTATCTCATTTTATACCTGTATGACGACGCAGAATTTATTCACAAAATTCTGTGTCGTATCATAATCATATACGTAAACTGAATTGACATTAATTTGTTAACCTTATTTAGATAAAATGACAGTAACAGTAGTAACAACTTTCAACTTTAAGTAATTATGCTACTACATTGCAGTGTGAATACATATGTATTTTAGGAATTCTTGATTTCTTGACAGTTATAACGTAACCAAACTTTATACATATGACATTTCATTTCATGTATTATCAAATTAATTATATCAAATACTTTAATATATTAAAGTATTTGGTTATATCAATTATGATCACAACGTCCTTTCGTGGCCTACCTCGACCGCAGTGATACAATGGTTCTGCTGTAGCTGCCTAATTCCGTGGTCCGTTCTTAAGTACGCAGCAAGAAATTAGTGCGAGTACACATATCAATTTTTTTAAAGTTTTCGGTGCCACATAATAATGCAACGAATACATTTATTTAATTTAATCATACCATGGTATATACCTTATAATAGCTCGTATATAATTGGTATATGAGGTTTCACAAAGAAGTTGCCTAGTGGTTGGTAGTACTCAATTGAGAATTAGGTAGCACAGTTACACCAACGTAAAATTTGAAATTATTTAAAAGTTGTAGATCCGTTACGGAATGTTGGAAACTTAGTGCTTTGAGAGTGTTTTTTGCAGTTCTCATTTTTATAAACTAAAACTGTTTAAATAAGTTACGTACAGGAAATACCATGTCGACCACTACAAAGCGAGATAAGGAAAAAGCTCAACAAATTCAAGTTTTTATCAGATCTAGGTAAGAATATCCTCTAACCTGTTTACAATATTTGTGATTTTAATCTAGTTTTAAGCAAAAATTCAGCTTGCTATTGTATGCTTTTTAGCCCTAGAACGACAACGTGAAGATATCAGAACAATAACCACAACATGGGCTAATATATTATCCTAATTGTTTTTAGAGATTTCGGAGTTATATTAATCTATATAAAAAAGTTTAGAGTATGCGAATATGTTTTGATGATGTACGTTTATTTCATTAAATAAGAGACGTAAACACGTATTTGAAGAAAACGAATTTATTGTCATAATTTAACAAATCAAAGAAATCCTTTAAACAGACAAGTAGTTCCTACTACGAACAGATAAAGTATGAAATATCATTGTGTTAAAATAATATTTTACAATCTATACTAAATTGATCTTTTGTTGTAATGAATGTAAGCATGGCGCCCTCTTTGTGCTGTGTGCTTGGATACATAATTTTCGTTGGTTACCTTTGTTCTCATATGAATTTATTCCAGCTGAATCAAGCATCCCAAAAAATATATGCAAGGGTTTTTCAAGCCACAGTTTTAGAATGGCAGAGTTGAGATCAAATGTATCAACTCCACTATTTGTGGCATATTTGTTTCTGTATCCATATCATCTTGAAAATGCATAGTGGACAACAAACCACAACATTTGCTCTCCCTTATTATTATATATATATGTTATAGCGAGTGATAACCACTAAACCAGGCCATAGTATAAATGTTTCAAAAAAATTATGAGTTGCCTTGACATATTTTTGTTTGTCATTTCGACAGCTTATTTTTTTAATGAAATTGCGTTATAAGTTGTATTATAAACATGAACTATTCAATTGAAGAAAGGGTGTCCATGGTTCAAACCTTTTACTCTGGCAATAGTCTAAGAAGAGTGAGAGATTTATTTGCTGTAAAATTCAATAACCGATCTATACCGTCGAAATCTACAATAAATAATTGCATTAGAAAATTTAAGAAAATTGGTACTGTTGCAACAAAGTCCAGAGGAGGCAATAAAAGATACTTCGATAATGCTTTGGAAAAAATGGTTTTGGGAATGATAACTGCGGATCCTATGAGTAGTGCAAGAACTATTGCGGAAAACTGCAATAAAAATGTTTATAATAACTTGACCATTTTAATAAAGATAATTAAATTTATGTACTGTTTAGTAGGAATTAATGAAGTAGGTGACATAAATTTTGCAAAAACTATGGCTAGGTTTGGTAGTTATCACTCGGTATATATAATACATATAACTCATTAGGGTTTAGCTCCTGTTAGTTTCCGACTTAACTGAAACATGTTGCCTCTACACATTGTTTTTCTGTAATTGTAATACCATGCTTGCTTGCTTGCTTTGAAAGAGCGAGATCTAGGACGCGGTTTTCCAAGCACCTCTATGCACTTAGGCCATATGGCCTATTGTACACCCTAACTAAGAATTTTGCCTATCTGGGGTAATTCCAATTCCAGTAGTGATTTTTAACGTGTCACACATCGTAGTGGCACGGGACCTACGACTTTACTTCTTATCCGACAGAAGGCACATTTTCAGATTTTTCCTTGCTAGAAAAATCTCGCCGACCTCAGCCAGGTTCGAACCCGCGTCCCTCGGATCTAAAGGCAAATGCGCTAACCACTAGACCACCGAGGCCGGCTGTAATACCATGAGTTCAAAAAGTAATTACATAAGGGTTGGCCATAGAAAATAAAAGTAATGTCAACAGCAAGCTTTAAAATTCATTAACTGTCATCAATGTTGTATACCATTGGCTGTGCGTAAACGTCAATTGGTATATAAAGCTTGCATTAGACATTATTTTATTATTCCATAGCCAACCGTTATGTAATTACTTTTTGAACTCACAGTATAAGTCGCTTTTATAAACATTCCAATCAGTGTACTGTTTGTGGCCAACATCGCAAAATCGCTAATTTTGTTTAAGATTTTGTAATGTTGGAGCTGTAATTTTTATTGGTAGGTGTCTATATATGTATTTTTTGTTGTAGGCCTTTGAATAAACAAGAACTAGACAGTCGCTCCTACACCGCCATAGAAATTTTAAACTCGAAGGAATTGACTGTACGACAGCAATACGGGAAACATTACACTTTCGATAAAGTTTTTGGCCCAAATATTAGGCAACTTAATGTTTATGCAAGTGTTGTGGAACCCCTTATATCTGAAGTGCTAGATGGTTACAATTGTACAGTATTTGCTTATGGACAGACTGGCACCGGAAAAACTTACACCATGGCTGGTGGGTCCGTTTCTGCTGCTGGAATTTCATGGCAAGATGTAAGCGTGGTTTTTCTTTTTTCTGTTGATATTTTATTGGTGATTTTACATTACTAGTACAATTTGACAGATATATTTTTGTACAGGATCAAGAGGCTGGTATAATTCCTCGTGCCCTGAGCCATCTATTTGATGAATTGTGTTTAATTCAACAACAGTATACGGTTCGTGTTTCGTATCTTGAACTTTATAACGAAGAACTTTTTGATCTACTATCCGACAATGTTGAAGGCAAATGCATCAGGTACATATATTGATTTCAAACTGAATTCATTATTTTCTTTTAATTCTATAATTCTGCGAATATGGATTTTCATTATAAGTTGACCATACTGTTTTTGCATTTACATATATTGCACTCTATGTTGCCAATCATTCTTTAATTTATTGTATAGAATTTTTGAAGACCAGCATCAGAAAGGTTCTGTCATTATTAATGGAATTACAAAAGAGACAGTACATAACAAGCATGAAGTGTATGAAATTTTACAAAAAGGACAAGAAAGGCGACGTACTGCTTCCACTTTATTGAATGCTCAGTCAAGCCGCTCTCATACTGTTTTTTCAATTATGGTTCACACCTGTGAAACCACTGTGGAAGGCGAAGAGTTAGTCAAAACTGGAAAGTTGAATTTAGTCGATTTAGCTGGCAGCGAGAATATTAGCAGGTCTGGAGCAGTAGATCGTCGTGCTCGTGAGGCTGGAAATATCAACCAATCTTTACTAACGCTTGGACGAGTAATCAAGGCTCTTGTTGAAAGATCAGCTCACATTCCTTACAGGTATTTTTATTTATATATAACTTTATAAAGCGTTTGTGCAACCGGCCGTAATGTTACAAACCATGTGAAAAATTACTGTTATTATAGTTTGGATTTTATTTCCTTGGATTATTTCCTTTGGATTTTTTCCTATGGATTTTTTTCCTTTGGATTTTTTTCATGGATTTTTTTTCCTGAATTTTTTCCGTTTACCATCATAGATGACACCCGCCTACTAGGTAAAATATAAAAAAAAAAAAAAACTAATCTAGTAAAATATTATGTTCGCGATTAAAGACTTAAACATCAAGTTACCCGACATATGATACATAGTTAGAAAGAGAAAAAAAAAATCCGTTTTAACTAAACCATAGCCAACTATGATTCCCATTTGAAAAAATACAACTTTAGGCCATAACTCGACATTAAACCTTTTTTTTCAAATTTTCTCGACGCCACTGGATTATACCAAAAAAAGTGCCTTGAGAATGTAAAAGTTATTTTGCCCTAACTTTACAAACAAGCACGATATTCACATGTGTCTAAAAGTCGAAAAATCGAATTTTTGTTTATAACTCGAAAACAAAAGATGATAACAAATTTTTGTTTCCACCAGTGAAATTGTCTCAAAAAAAGAGATCGAGAATGTGACTTCATTTTTTTGTATCTCCTATAGTTACCGAGTTACCCTATACAAACATCGAAATTTGCCCACCCTGTACCTAGGTATCTAAATACTTGATGTTGTAAGTACCTTTACCTGTACACAGATTCTTTTTGAAAGTACATTTGTACCTAAATATCTTAATAAAATAGGTACAAATTTATGTCAAGTTTTCCACAACCTATAAGTGTTTGAGTTATTGATGTGGATTGGTTTGCAGAACCTATTAACTGAATCACTTTATACAATTTCAGTGTAAATTCTTACTGGTGATATTTGAACAAAAAGTGGATTTACTGTCTTTTTCCGAAAAATACCCAAAGTGTTCCATTTAACAAATAAAAGTTTAATATTTTTTTCTCAAAGCCATGGAAAATAATTAGTTGCAAAAAATTTTTTAAATATTTTTTTCCATAGCTAGTGTTAAGCAGACATTGAACTGAACAATGAAAAGTCAGACACCTTGTATAATGGCAACTACTGAAAAGTACAAATCAATGTACTATTTTGAAAATTATTGTTTCCTAGAACTATCTTGTAATTTATATTATATACCTCATACCTGGTTTTATTTTTGCTAGAGAATCTAAACTGACAAGAATTCTGCAGGATAGTTTGGGGGGACGCACTAAAACCTCAATTATTGCTACAATCTCCCCTGCTGCAGTTTGTTTAGAAGAAACTTTAAGTACTTTGGATTATGCAAACCGTGCAAGAAATATAACTAACAGACCCGAAGTTAACCAACGTGTATCACAAAGAGCTTGGAAGGCACAGTATGAAAAAGAGATGGAACGATTGCGTAAAGACTTGCATGCTGCTCGAACTGGTAGTGGTATATTTTTAGACCAAGAGAACTATCATCGCTTGGTGAGTGATAGTGAAATTTGTAAAGAAGAACTTGCTGAAAAAATAGCTCTTGTTCGGGAACTTGAACAACAGTTACGAAATTTGGAAGAACAGAAGGAAATTCAAGAAGCGGAATGGTCTAAAATGCTGTTTTCCTTTGAAGAAACTCAAAATAAGCTTATTGAGTACCGAAACAGGCTGAAGAAAACTATTGTAGAAAAGAAGGAACAAGAACATCTTGCTTTTTGTTATGAAGCCAAAGCAGAAACATTGCATGATCAAGCTCAAATGCTTCTTGGGATCACAAAAGCAACTGCAGCAAATTTCCGAAAAAAGATTGATAATTTATGTTCCGTGAGCAAAGAGAACTCCAATTCCACAAAGAAAATTAGTGAGAAAGTTATCACAAAGTGCCAAGAAATTACAGATGAGTTGATTGATTTCATGATTAACTTTAATGATGGTAATGAAAACGTCACTAATTTGATGAAAGCTATGCAAGAACAGCATATTAAAAGTTACGATGCAACAGAATTATGTGGAAACAATACGATTGTGGAGGCTGGATATCTGATAAATGTAACGTGCCAAGATTTAGAAAATGCATATGATGCTGATCGACAACGGCAAGAAAAAATATTAAGCAAAATCGAAGAAAAGGTAAGTTTTTTTTAATCAGAATTAATGATGGTGTAGAGGTATACATAGTCTATGTTGATTTGAAAAAAGCATTTGATCTTGTGAGTCATGTAACCAAGCAAAGTTTGTGAATATTAACCGGAGGGGTGGCCCTTCACTAATGAATATTTACCAACAAACATCCCATCAGGATTTTATTTGGGCCTTGTATTATTTATGTCCGACGCCTGAAAGGGCAGAAGGAACCGTGAAAGAAGAAGAAGAAGTATTATTTATGATATTCATGAATAATATAGGAAGGGGAGAAGGGGGCACATTCGGACACGATTTTTAATTTTTTTATAATTTGAATATTTTCAATGATATTTATAACTTTTATCTATACACTCCCAAAATGAGCTATTTTACGGACTCATTTCAGTCCGTAAAATGAGTCTTTTTCGGACACTATCCCAAAAAGTTGCCATGACAACTTTTTCGGACACTATCCCAAAAAGTTGCCATGACAACTTTTTCGGATCATTTAGGTAAATAAAGCAGAATAGTTTAATACAACAATTAAACAACTTTATTTAATCTAATAGGTACAACAATATGAAAAAATTATTAGGTTTGTAAGTTAATTTAATATGATAACATCATTCATTATTATTAAACACTTATTTCCCAAAATGAAAATGAAATGGATTTGCTGGATTCTGCATTTTTTGTATTTACATTAAACAATCTGGTTACTATGGTGGCATGGTAATTAAAATCCGAAGCTCACTATTTTCGAGACATATTTACTCCGATCACATTAATCATTCTTAATAATAAGAGGTTTGAATGTGTTTTTGGGAGCTTTAACAAAAAAATGTTGTTTGTAACACGTACCTAAAACGTTTTTTCGGACTCATCTGTTATTCCGGACTCGGCTTCGCCTCGTCCGGAAACAACAACGATTCGTCCGAAAAAACATTATTTTAGGTACTTGTAACAAAAATAACTATTTTCGTACTAGATGATATAATATACATATTAGCAACATACCCCAAAGTGAAATTGATTTGGGTTAAAAAACCGTTTTACTTTTAGCATTTAAAAAAATGTGTTTTGTCCGAATGTACCCCAGGTAAGGGTAGTTGCGGACAAGCATGGTGCAGGTTCGGATAATCTCATTTTTAAGGAGAATTTAAATACGAAAATGTCGGAAAACATATAAACTTTTATTTAATTCAAACATAGTAAGGGCAAACTAACATTTTTACTTTCCCACCTTATAGCAAAGACTATACTCCTACCCTAGACAGCTACTAGCATAGGAAAGTTGTCCTCTTGAGTTTTTACGTTTTGATAACGGAGACAGGTGGCGCTTGTACTCAAATGCGAAATCTTCAGCACCTTTTACAGTTGCCCAGTGCCTTAGTGGAAGCTAGCGTTAAGCACGTTAATTGTTACACCCACTAGTACGCACCACAGGCGGGCTTACCTAGATCGTTTCGAAGGTATGGAATTAGTCTTTGGCATTAGCAAAGGCTTAGTCAGGAAAGAATCAAGGAAAATAATATTATAAGTACGGCAGAACATTAGTAGCAAAGTCAGTAGGCAGCCAGTTTGTTTGAAATGTTATTGATAAATGCTTAAAATTGACCAAAAAGTGTAATTTGAAGTGAAACATTTCTTTAAATACCTATAGGTACATCTTTTATCGAATGAAATTTTCTATTCGCTTTCATTTATTTTTTAATTATTTCAAAGGTAAAGCTAGAATTACGTAATAATACAAAACTACTTGTTTACAGTTTTATT
>JABXWE010036294.1:0-10652 GCA_014611495.1 Limonius californicus
TCATGTATTTCGACGTATTCTAGTTGTCTTCTATTTTATTCAGTGCTCCTGCATTTCGTTCTTGCATTTTCAGGTGTAGGAATTTGGTTTTGGCCACAGTTATCTTCATTTACTTGTACTCTGGGTTGGTTTTCTACATATTTATGTAGTTTGCATGGTTATGTGGTTTAGATTATAGTATCTCAATTTTGTTTTTTCCTTGATTTAATTTTTCCATTTCTTGATGATTGTATTCATGTAAGTAACAAGCTAAACTAGGATTTGGACGCATGCTTTATCGACTACAATAAGGCGTTCGATAAAGTCCGTTATGATCAACTAATAAATGTCCTCTAACAGAAACACTTACACTATAGAAACCTTCAGATAATATCAAAATTGTATTATAACCAAAAAGTTACAATATGCATCGACAACCAAACATCAGAAGAAACAGAAATAAGAGAAGAAGTAAGACAAGGATGCGTGTTGTCGCCAACTCTCTTTAATGCGTACTCTGAAGAAATTCTTAAAAAATTTCTCGAAGGAAAAACGAGCGGAATAAAAGTCTAAGGAATACCAATTAATAACATCAGATATGGCGATGATACGGTTATCTTGGGCAGAAAATATTGAGGATTTACAAAGGCTAATGGATGGAACATGGGCTAACACTTAATGCTGGAAAGCCTAAATTTATGATAATATCGAAAACTCACAAAGGAACGAAATCATTAGTATTAAGAGAAAGAACATCGAACAAGTCAATAGATACACATATCTTGGTAGGATGATACACGAGACAAACGACTAGACCCACGAAATCAAAATAAGAATAGAAAAAGCTCGAGCAAATTTTGTTAAAATGAAGCGAGTCTTCTGTAACAAAGACCTGACCATAAAATATGGGCTCGATTAGTAAAATCTTATGTCTTCACCACCCTCCTATACAGAGTAGAAGCTTGGACCCTAAACGTAATAAGTTTCAGGAAAATTGAAGTATTTGAAATGTCGGTGTACAGAAGAATTCTTAAAATTTCATGGATGGGTCGTGTAGGAAACATAGAAGTCCTAAGACAAATGGAAAAAAACAAAAGACACCGTGAAGAAATGAGAGTTGAGATATCTTGGACACATCACAAGAGGAAAAAAGTACACCAGACTACATCTAATAATACAGGGAAAGATTCAAGGAAGAAGGAATGTGGAAGAAGAAGAATACCATGGTTGCGAAACCTCAAAGAATGGTTTGTGTGTACCTCTAGCGAACTGTTCAGAGCAGCGGCCTCTAAAGTCAAAATAGCGATGATGATTGCCAAACCTCGACATGGAGACGGTACCTAAAGAAGAAGTACCAAGCAGCACTGGGCTTATGCTGTTTACTCTTTTATTCCCTCTATCTCTGTTAAATCTTGTGATTTTTATCCGTTAAGATTTACCACCTACCACATCAGTCTTTTGGCGATACTTTAAATTAATCTTATAAGCTTCAATTCTTCTAGTGCTTTCAATATATGGAAGGAAAAATCTACTTGGCTTCATCGCCAACTTTTCTAGTGTTTGTGTAATTCTGTTTATTTTCAGATGCTTCTTCATCTTCTGATTGATAATATCAACATAATAATCAGGAATTCTTGAAACTGTAGAACGAAGAAGGAAATGACAATTCTTCTATCAGAATATTCACGCCGGTATCAGGAGTGGGTGTCGTAATCTTATTGAAGTTACCCTTCTCGAAGTTTTCATTAAGTAATTGTTCAATGAATGGTTGCAATACATCATTATGAAATCTTTGTGCATAGCATTAAAAAAATAATTGGTCCAATTATTCTTCTTCCGCAAGGTACTTTTCGCGATTGCGAAGGTGTTTCCATACATTCATGAGGACGTTCTAAGGGCTTCTCATATTTTGGTAATTAACATAACTTTAAATGAGCACTCAAACTTCATATATAAAGAAGATTTTGCTGATAACATCATTATTTAAATAATTTACAAATCCATTGGCAGTATATTGGTGCATTCTTTTTTTATAATTAAGGGCCTGTGGCAGCAGCCATTTGGCATGGAAACAGTTTCTAGATGCCAATCTAAGACAATTCAATTTCTAGAGCTGGTTTACTAATTGATTTCAGAAGATTTACTGCATTCTTTACTCAACATCTTGGATATTTTACGCTGTTCTTTTTGTGAGTCTCTTACTACTCTCTTTATAAGTGGAATTGCTTGTGATATGAAAGCAATATGTAAACTTGGTTGCTGAACAAGTTATTGGCAAGAGATATTATTCACGAAGTTGTCCAGAGCACCTGGATGTTAAGGGCAATGATTCCCCGTTTTTAACTTTTCGCCAATTAAAAAGTAACTTCGAATAATGCAAATGTGAAAGTGAAACCAGGAATATAATGTAAACAAAAATGGCCAACCAAGAAAAGTCTATTTCATAGAGACCAAAGACAGTATAATTGTCACTTAACAGTGACACCTGTCAACTTCAAGAAACGGTAATGGTAACTTCAAGGTGTCTATCATGGCTTGCTCTAATTTATCTTTTACTGGAGAATCTAAAAGGGGCAATGCAAGACGGTGGCACTTTACGACACTGCATTGAAGAATTGCAACGTCAAGATCCTAAATAAACGACTGCATAAATCCCTTAGGAAGTATACACTATCGATCTCCAATGACGAGAGCTTTTTTGAACTAAACAAGTTGTATAAAATAGCGGAATCAAGATCACGCCTCGCGTCAGCGTCAGGAAATGAAATATTCAGAAGTTTCGCTGTCAAACCCCGCGGATAAAATGCAGTTTCACGCTAGTCATAAAATTTGCTGTTTCAACATCTGTAACTAACGACTAGGCATTAAAATGCAGCGAATTGTGGCCATAAACATCTGTACGTAAAATAAACTAAAAGGGTTCCTATTTCTATGCAGTAAATTTTGGCGGAGCAGGGCTTTGCATAAAGCGTCCCTCTCACCACATGTTTACTTATGGGATAGCAGGAAAGTAGGAGTGTAAAATGAAATGCTTTATTGGACGTTTTTGGAATGCTCCTGCCTATCAACTGGTGGCTTTAGAGGCAATTTTGTGTAGTTAACATAAAATAAAACATAAATTTCCATCTAAAAAAGGTCACCAGAACCCCTGCTCCCAAAGCGAACGAGACTACATAAATAAACGCAGACTCCCACGCATCTGATTATTTACCTGAAAAAAATGTGGAAGGCTAAACTACAGCCCACCAGCTCTATTCAGCACCTTACCGGAGCGTTTTTGTTCTTTTAAGTCTGCAGATTGAATGATGGTGTGCATTTTCTCTGTGATACGTCTCAGCAAATCACTGCACACACGCAACGTCGTATCCGAGAACAAGTTTAGAATAAGCTTGAATCTCTTGTAAAGTAGTCCTTCTTCGAGGATGTAATAAATCTGTTGAAGTTATGAATTACACGCATGAGAAATTTTCTAGCGACGTGCATTTAAGATTCGTCATTGTCGGTCACAGGGTGTTGTACTTTGCATGACAAATGCCAATTTGCCAGGCACTTCATTTCTCAATGATACGCCTTTAGAATCCATTGTTCCTGTTAATTAATTTGATTGCCAACAGTCGCTTTTGATTGATTGATTAGAAATATGAGGGTACTCAAAACCGAATAAATTATTTCATTCATTCCCAACTTATTAATAGGAAATGAATTAGAAGGTATGGTTTCTATAAAAGGTCTAGGAATTGTCATCTACAGGGTGTTCCTGGCAGAGATGGAATTGAACTTTTACAAGTCATACAACTACAGTTCAATTTACTTAAGTGACCTCGGCTACAACGAGCGTTTATATAATAAATGTTTAGATTTGCACTGTTTACTGAATTGTATTTTCCGGTTACAGCAAACGTTTATTTAGGAAACAACGAGGAAAAATTCAAATTTTTTAAACTTGTTTTGCTAGGATAATATTTACCTACAAGGCAATTTTACTTAACAAGATCTATTAAAGATAATAATTTAAATACGGAATGGGTTTCTAAAATTTTCCTGGGATACATATTCCAATTTCTGGAATTTATTTGATTAATACCAAGTCCCAAAATATTTTATCAATGCACTATCGATAAGCCTTAAATGTATGGTATTATTCTAGAATTAAAACAACTGACACACTTTTTCCAATAAAGTGTTAGTAGCGATGGATTATTCAGCTCCCTAAAATGTTTTTAGGTTATATACACAACTAACCATCAATGGCTAGATAAAAAACAGCTAATATGACTTAATTAATATGTGTATTTTATAATAGCTAATGGATATTTCATGATTTTCACCACTTTTTAATGTAATAAGTATTAACAAACATAGCATTTCAATTTTAGTGCTGTAAACAATGTCCCAGACATAATGTGTAACGGATATATTGAGCAAGTATTTGCAGTCCCAAAAGGCTTCTTATAGCCAAGTTGAGGTGTAGTTATTTTTATACTGCCAACAGTAAAAAAGTTTTCATTATTGTTAAACATTTCATTGTACAGCAAAAGTGAGTTAGGTACCATTGATATTCTGTCTGATATTTTCGATGTCTTAATAATCACGATAAAATAAATACAGTTAATAAAGACTGCTTGTTTTCAAGTTTTGTACTAGTCTACATTTGCAATGTTGCCAAATTGTAAAGCTCTTAAGCTGCTTGTAAACCCAAAAACCATGAAACGTGTTTAGCTTTTCGTTTCAGTTTTCTATACATATTAAGCCAGCACATTATTAAGACATCCTGTATATACTTTTGAAATAATTAGTTGTTTTCCGACTGTCTTACATAAAAAATCTTTATATCAAATCAAATACCAAGTAACATTAGAACAATTATTAGACACGTCAAGCAACTATCTTGGATTTACTTATTTACTTTCTCTTACTATCACTATTATTATAAGAAGTTAATGCAGCGAGCATAGCACTTACATTTGAAAAAAATACAGCAATTTCGGTAACGTTCTTAAATAAAAAATTAACTACAAAACACAGACATCGTCAACACAACTACTACTTTATACTTTTACTCATAAACTTTTTTGTATCGCGTTTGGCTGTGACTTACTTTTATTGGGCTATGTGAATGTACAGGTACAATCTCATCTTCTCACGGTTTGATAATGACATTCATTATATAATATACAGGGTTGCTCATTAGTGCGTCAAAGTCCAATATTGGTATTACTAAAATGATTTGTAAGTTTTTCTTTTTTCAAAGTGCAATAAAATTTGTTTATATATACGGTGTTATTCGTTACAGCGGTGCATCTTCATGGTATTATTTTTTAAATGGAAACCCTGTATATTTTTAATTTAGTGTAAAATTATCTATCCAATGATCTCGGTATTGGACGAGGAGTTTTCAAATTTATCTAAAAATATTGAAAATCTCGGCACAATGTTTAATAAATTAATTTATTGCGGGAGTATTACAATTAATTAAGATTACATTTTTCGCAGTTCGCAGTATGTGGTGTACTAAAATGAAACAACCACAAAAAATTAATTTCATTATACATGGTGTTTTTACACCAGTTAAAATTTAATTTATTTCAAAGAGAATTTTCCCAATTTTCTTCAAATGGAGCACTGTGTATACTACTAGAGTTTTGAATTCTCCACAATTTTTGTGAGTATGGTCCTACGCCAAAAATCGATATTTTACTTTTTCATTACAAACCGTTGCATTCATTAATTTGGAAAAATCACTTTTCGCATTAATGCGGTAACACGTCTGGAAGCTCCAGAACGTCGCCTAAAAATACCAGCTAATATGGTCGATCTGTATAATAACTTTCTCTGTCAAATTCATAGTTTTTTAATACTTCAAAATTATCTGAATTGGTAGCAAGGTTATACCTTTAATAATAAATATTTGGATTAGTTAAATAAATTCATGTATTATTTTTTATTCTTTTAAACCATTTAAATCACGTTTTTCAATTAGTATTCTAAATTTTTGCATAGATATAAGACTATTTTGTAAAAAGGGCATATTCAATTATAAAAATAATTAATTAAATCCAATCGTGCTATTGTTATCACTGTTGTATATTTAATATAATATAACAATAATATAATATAATTTAGTGCAGCATATTCTCAATGCGACAAAAATGTTTTTATGCAGAATAATAACGCAAGCACTCCCGTATCAAGTAGCCAAACCTTTTCGCAAGGACGCACTTAACTGCATTCCTCAAACATGTACTCTCGTTAGCCGACGATTATATTAACTAGTGATGGATTGTAATTTTTGCCGCCCCTACAAAATACCGCCATAGGGCGGTGCCTGAGTGCTAGCGATGCCACTAACAACGAGTACATGTTTTCAAAGTAATACTATTGTATAAGCCGGTTGGCATACTAAGGATCTTAATGTGAAAAACCTTCTCTGGCATTTCTATCGTTCGGATTAGACGATAAACTGTAAGTCCCCCGTACTTCTACTACAGCGCTGAAGAGAAGCACGTGGTAAAGAAGAGGCCGGTGCCTAGCAGTGTGACGATAAAGACTGTTAGATACATATTTTTATTATGCAAAACTAAAACGTTACTAAAATTAACGACAGCTTCTTGTGCAAGATCATTAGTAATCTTCTGTTAGTTATTTGAGTTTCGATAAAAATGTATCAAAGTTATAGATATTATAAACGGTTTCCTATTTTGGAAAATTTGGAGTATATTTTATAACAGGCAACACATTTATTGAAAAAAAAAACCAAACATCAGTTATTCAAAAATGAGAAATGTAAAGAGCAACTATACGACCTAAGAGCGGCATTTGACATGACAGAAAGGGAAGTAATTTGCAAAAGTGCAGTAGACCTTAAAGTAGAAAGAAAATTAATACAAGTAATAAAAAGTGTACACCAAAATGTAGTAGCAAAAGTACAGATACATGAAGAAAGATCAAAAGCCTTTGAAATAAAAAGAGGAGTGACACAGGGGGACAGTTCAGGCCCACTGCAATTTATTAAAGTTGTGGATAGAACATTAAAAAACCCAAAAGGAAAAATAGAAGAAACAACTATCGGATATAGAAATATCACCCCACGAAACTTGATAGTCTACTCTATGCGGGCGCGAGACCATACAACAGCTAAGACACAAAGGAAAATGCAACCAATGGTAGATATATGGACAGCAGAAATTCAACCATTGAAAATCGAAATAAACACAAATGAGAGTAAAGAAATGATAATCAATGATAAATGTAAAACAGAAGAGGAAATAATAATACTCTATAAACAGAATATGTTGGAAGAAGTAATAGTACACGAATAGTGGAAAAGCGTGATAACAAAGGATGGAAACCTAGATCTGGAAATAGCGCAAAGAAGGTAAAAGGTAACAAACATTTATCACGCAGGAAATAAAACCATATTTCGGAAAAATGAAATAGATATGATAACAAAGACGCGGGTATGTAATGTAATTGCCTTACCAACGATATTATATGCTAGCAAATCACGGGTACCACTGAAAAAACACGAATCCTAATTAAACGCAATAGAAATGAATTATCTAAGATTCTAAGAAAACTAGCGGGAAAGGCGCAATTTGATGGAGTAACGATTACACAAACAAGTAATATGACGAAACTGCAATATAGACAATTGAACTGGTATGGGTACATAGCAAGAATGGACCCAGAAAGCATAATGAGGATAACAATGGAGACAGCAAAAGGAAGAAGAAAAAAGAGGGAAGAAAAATAATGGGGATAAGAAGAAAAACGCTAAATGAAGTGAAAACCATGGCACGGGAACGGAAGAAATGTAAGAATTAGGTAAAAGAAACGGGGAGTATGAAACCCAATCCGACGACCTAAAGGGCAGGACAGGATTTACGAAGAAGAAATGGAATCACACAATATTCTTAAAATACAAACACATGTATATTTTACAATCATTCTATGGAGTATTTTTTCTTTCTATTGGGACTTGTATACGAAATTCTTCGTTCAAAGATCGCCTTTTTCAGTTTGTTTATATTTCAAATTAATCACTTTCGTTTCAGATGTACAACGATATATGGAAGATGATTGTAATCTAGGAGATCTGCTTTAATGCTTTTCGGCATTTCAAATATTTGAGCGATTACTATTAACATCGTCAGTGCCGGATTACCAAATAGGCTGAGTAGGCACCGGCCTCTGAGCCCATATAGCCTGTGTAGGGACCTCGCGACAACGGACTGAACTGATCTGAATAGAAAATTACAATCCAGTGTTCTTAAATCGCTTCCAAAAGATAGAAACATTTGAATCAACTCAAAGAAACGAAACTTTACATTAAGACTCTATGGAGAAAATACTGTATTAATGTAATGTACCCATTAACAACTTAAAGTGCATAAACCATAGACAACTGGTCCGCCTTACAGTTTGTCTCTTAAAAGCTCCTCTGTAAGCTGTCAGTAGTGATGGTCATCTCTACCTAGCCGAGTACACACTACTTACTTCAATATTATCCCTTCAGAGCGCGCGCACAAGAAATCTCCAGGTCATGCTGAAGATGTGAATCAGAAGCCAGACACCAAGGAAACAATAGAATTTCAAATGGCCGTCGACCTTCTGAAATCACTGCTCGATTGTTTAACATCACAAAGAGAAATGTTTGATGACTACGAGAGGAAGGCAAATGGGATAATCGACGCGCAATACACTCATGAAAGCAGACGTGTGCGCCTAAGAAAAAGATATCACAACGAGGATGACGCGGAAGATGTTATAGCTCGAGGAAGAGAAAAGTTCAAGATTAAAATGTATCTACCAAAATTGGATATGCTATCTACAGAACTTTTCCCTTATCTGGAAGTACATAACAAAGTTCATTCTCTATTTGGGTTCCTCGTTGAATTCCCATCGAAAACAGACCCCGAAATTAAAGAAGCTGTCCAAAGATCCCGAGGACATCGAGTTGGAGTTTACAGATGAATAGTTTATTTCAAGTATTTCATATTACAGTTAAAAAAAGATTCTGCGAACTAGTGCCAGAATCGCAAACGTACAAAACTCATTTTTGAAAATGTGGTGCAATCAACTTTCCCAAATGTTATTAGAAAGTCAAGAACTTATAGGTGTCTCATGATCATGAACGCTAATGGTGAACGAACCTATTCTAAGTTGAAAAATTGTCATCGATCTTCAATGACACAAGAACGCACTTGCCATTGTGCCCACTGAATACGTCTTGCAAAGGTATACTTCCAAGATTTCACTACAAACAGATTGGGGAGAGTGAATGTTTAAAGTTTTGCTGGCTTATTAACAAATTAAAATTTGTTTTTAAATAATTGTTAATGTTTGTTTTGTTTTAAAATTCTTGATTGGATATCATTTTCGAGAGGGGGCAGGGGGTCAAAGGTTTTCACTGCATAGCAGCCTCTACGGGGTTTAATCCGGCACTTAACATTGTTTGGGCACTTACTTTTCTAGACTACTGTTTTCCTGAGAATTAGACAAACTTCAATTGAAAAAAATGTCTACCATGAATATTTACAGTTTTCCACATTTTTGACAGAAAAATAATATTACATTCAGTTTAAGAAATATTGTTGTAAACATTTGGATCATATCAAGTAGTCCAGCAATATAGCAAAAGCCCACTTCTAAGTATTTTTCTATTTTTTAAATCCCTGTTATAATCTGTAAAGGTTAGAAAATTCGTATTAAACAGCCCAAAAAGCTTAACCCTTCGCATATCTACATCCCTCGAAGCATAACATAACATAACAACCCTAATTCTTGCGGTTTAATGTGGTTTAATTTATTAGACAGATTATAGCACTGCACCGGCAATAAACGACTTTCCACAGCATTTTGCGATAATACTGATTCATTTTAACGATCCAGTTGGTTTTGATGGCCGCCCTGCGTAATTTATCGTTGCGGCATTTTTCATTGAATTTTCTCAAGAAATAAACGTTGCTTATGAATCATAATATCAGCAGCTTGAAATGGAAAAAGATCCGGATAACATAAAAAATGAGAGAACCCCGAGCAGAGTGGAAAACAGTAATTAAGTACAAGAAATATGAGATGACATCAAAGTAAACTTGGAAAGTGCGTATGCCGGAAGAGAAAATGGATATGTCTGCGAGATTTATTATTTAATTACATCAGTTGATTGTAAATATTAATATAAAGTTTAGTATACAGAGTGCTAATTGCTGTATTTTTATTTTTGCTTATCGAATGTACAGTTTCTGCAACGAGAGCGATGTCCATATCGCACGATGCCGTAGGCGGAGTGCTCAATCATCTGAGGGATATGGACACTGCACTCTAGTTGTACAGTATATTTTTCCTACGACCCGTAAACGAAAAAAAGAAAATAGGAGCAGCAGAATTAAAAAAAATTATTAAACGTAAGCTAATAGTTATCTTAACACCTGATCAAAAAGTTTACGAATTTGGGAGGGTTATGAAATTTTTTGCATGTCTGAGATTGAACTACAAACAAATACCAATTTAAAGAGCTGTCAAATTAAAATAATTTATTCACCGGTCAAAATATGTTTAATCTGGTTGCTGTAATTTGTTTGCTGGTTTTTAAAATGCGTTCTATTGTGATGAGATACGGTTTGAGGTTAAGTTCACTTTACCTGTGTTTACATTCGAAGAAATAAACGCAA
>JABXWE010036295.1:0-13394 GCA_014611495.1 Limonius californicus
TTATAGTTACAATTACTGAAAACACAAAAGTAATGAAATTACTACTAAGTTACTGAAAAGTAATTAGTTACTAGTAACGAGTTACTTTTACTTAGTTACTACCCAACACTGCTCAAGATGTGCAAGTAAATATAGAAACCTATTTAGGGAAAAGAGCTTAACGCATGCAGCAAAAGTAAAAATTTACAAAACAATCATAAAACCGATGGTGACGTATGCGAGTGAAGTGTGGGTGCTAAGGCAAGAGTTCCTAAACACACTGGAAATCTAGGAGAGGAAAATGCTTCTAATGATATTTAAAGGAATTAAAGAGGAAGAAGGATGGAGGAGAAGAACAAACGCAGAACTAGCTTAAGTTTACAAAGATGTAGGAAAAAAAATGTGGTAAAACGAAGTACATTACGATGGCTGGGACATATAACAAGGTTACCAAATGATCAAATAACAAAATGTATGTACAGATTGCAACTGGGTGGCTCAAACAGAAGAGGCAGGCCAAAGAAAACTTGGTGGGAGATGGCAGAAGAAGATCTGTGTAATTATGGGATAACGAATTGGCAAACACTTGCTTATACATATGTAATAGAAAGGAGTGGAATAAAAGAATTTTAGCCATAGGCCTGCAGTGCTGTTATTTATATATATATATATATATATATATATATATAAATATATGGTTAGCAAAAAAAAAAGCGGGGATCCAACTACCTATAAAGTTCAACGCAAATTAAGAAAAATTGTTAAACATTAAATACTATTTTTAGCAATTTATTTTATAGGAAATATGTATTCTTTTAATAAAAACAACGATTGGTTGAATTGGTTCATGTTCGCGGTTTTATTTCAATTTCAATTTTAATTTGAAAACACTATTAGCAACGTGTAAAATAAGAAATATGCACCTGCTTACACTTAGGTCAAATAAGTACTGGCTGATCAGCGGGTACTAAGCCGATAGGGTAACGTTAGTAGTATAAAGACCGTCGGTTCGACCCAAATACAAGAGTAATGTTTATATTTATGTGGTTTAACATACTGATTATATATAATTGAATATAGTGAACTAACCTGTAAAAAATTGAAAATATAACTGTTGATAATTTTTGTATCTTTGTAAAAGAATGTTTTTTAAACATTTATTTTCACCAGCTTATATAAACTAATCTGCTATTTTTGAGAAATAAATAATATTCCTTTTAAATAGACCAGCCTGTATTATTTTTATGCTTTAGATTTAAATCGCAATTATGATGTACATCAGGTATGATCTGCAAGTCAATAATTGTTTTTGTTCTTAGAAATATTTTTTTCCCCAGAAGACTGAAATGTCAAAATTGCTTATTCACAAACTCCTGTTTTTGTGCAGTGTTACCTAACAGATTTAAGTTGATACACTCCTAACACTAATAGGCAGGTATGTTTTTGGTTTCGACCTTTCAAATTCTTTCATGAAAATAAAACAACATAGTTACAGGTAATTGTTATAAAATGTAGCTGCCGAAATGGAACTAATTTCATGAAGATATGTTTCACAGTAACTTACTGGTTACCATTACCACCATCACCTTCTATCCTACGAGCTGCTACTGTCCTTATGCTGTATTAGTTTTTATATGCCGTTTTGTATGTCTGTGTAATGTGTCCTTCCGTGTACACATATAATCGCATAAGATGCATTTGAATTGTTTTTCACCTGTGTGGACTTTTACATGCATTCGTGTTGTTCTTTCCGCTAAATTTACGGCCACAAACACCGCATACGAAAGGTTTTTCGTCGGTATGATATCGTATATGTTTCTGTAAATTAACTGTACACGCAGATCTGTAATCGCACATTTTGCAATTGTAAGGCTTTTCTCCAGTGTGTTTACGGAAATGTCTTTGTAGCTTACTTTTGCACGTACTTTTATAACTACATGTATGACACGCAAAAGATTTGCTTTTCGTAATTTCCTTCTTTGTCTCCTCTCCGTAATTACTACAAGCATCAGTTTTTATATTTAATTCGTAATGTACCACTTCCAGCTTTGCAGACATGTTATCGTATTTAGGTTCGCAATCTAAAACAGATTCTCTTGAATGTGTTTCTACCTTAGGTGGTGGCATGTAATAAGTTTCTTGTTTAATCTACACGTAAAATAAAGTTTAATAAAAAATTATTCAACAATAAATACAAAACTAAATATTTTTTTGAAAGTATCCTCAATTTTAATAATACTGTTTTTGTATATAAATTATACAAATACCTACTTCAACAATTATTTACTGATATTTGGACTACCACAATAGTCTACACATTGTAAAAAGTGCTACTCCCTTCATTTAGACATTATCATGGCAAACAATGAGGCATGTATTACTTTACACTTTGAATTTTGTAAGCTGTTCTTACCTTTCCATTCTGGAGCCAGTCTTCGCATATAGAATCGTCAGTATTCGATACCAATACCTCACTTTTAACTACAGGTTTTACATCTTCACTGGCATTAAATACTGAATCCGTATTAACATGCCAAAATCTTTGTATACTTTAAGTTTACAATTGGTAGTTATTATAACTGCATTAAAGTATCAAATCCACCTACTTTCACTTTGGACTTTCAATTATACAGCAGACGCTGCTTCCAAACTAAACAGATTTCTAATGTAAATTAGGTGATTTCATTGCTGGGTTAAGCAAATATCAATTGTGTGCAATAAGTTTGAAGATTTACACACATTATTCTTGCAGTATTCTCAAATTTCGCAAAATTTGTAGGTTATGTACATATTGACTACTTTTAGGAAAAATAATCTACTGTGCTTTGCTCTATATGAGTTTTATACAGGGTGCTTACACAAATTGGGAAATCGTTTCCAGTTGATTTGATACAGTGAAACATAAAATGAAGATCACACGAATATATAAATTATTCCATTCTAACAGATTCATAAAAAAATCGATTAATTTATGCAGAAATTTGGGTCTAATAATATCAAATAGTTATTTGGCTTTTAAACCAGTCATGTATAATTATTTTCCAATCACACAAAATTAATTTAGAAATGGGATTGTTGGATATAGGATCAGTTACCTATAGTCACGTGGAATGAACTAGTGTTTTATTAACTTCTTGCAAATTGTTTTATGGAAGCAGAATTTCGCAAACATGACAGTGAAGCTGTTGAAGAGTATGGCATGGGACGCATATAATTAGATATTTCTGTCAATTGGCATAATCTCACACAAGAGAAATGTTATGACAACATAACTTTTTTAGAATACTTAAGGATGTACACAGATCTACTCGTTGCCGCATACATAAGGTACAATGATATATTAAGAATGTTTATAAGCGGGAATGAGGAATCATTTATGAATGTGAAGAGTTTGAAGACAATGATGGCCACACTAGGAATGTTGCTGTTCAGACTACAAGTGAAACATGTGTGCAGTAAATACATGATCAAAGAACTAATTCCGGTCTTTGAGAATAATAAAACAACAAAAAACATCAAACTATTAGTAAGACTTGATACACCGTAATTTAGTTCATAATATGGATGAATATTTTGTTTCAAATAAAATTTACTTCGTTTTCTATTTTGTTTCTACTTATATTAGAAACCTTCTCATACTGCAACCAAACACATTTTAATAAAACCAATATTACACACAAATGCCAATAGAAATGTTAATATTAGTTTCAATTTTAAATGCACAGATATTTTCAAATTATTGACATTTCTCTGAATTTGTCTGAACATTCAACAATTTAAATAATTTGCAATCACCTTCCTAAACAACTGGAGTATCCACTGTAACTACATGTGAGTACACAAACATTCTAATATTTCCGTCATCTAATGAGTTTTACGGAGCGAGCTGCTTACATATTTCATTTGTAGTAATATAACAATGTGCAAACAGTTATCTCAAATACAACCAAGTAACATTTATTGACACACATATGTATTTTCCAAGCAACAATGCAAACAACATTTGTATAAGAACATCATGATAATTAACATGCCAAAACTAATTAAATACTTGTTAGTGATCATCTTCTTCTTTTAAATTTAAGTTGCACTCGAATTATTTCTGTATTTCTTGATATGTTCCTGCAAGATAAATCTATGTGCACTTCTATAGTCACACATACAAACATTTAATTAAATTCCCTTCTGTATAAGATGTCATATGTTGTTGGAAGTTAATCTTTCTTGCATTTTTATCATCACAAACATTGCACTCGAAAGGTTTCTATCATGTATGGATTCTCATATGTTTCTGCAAGTACTTTTACATACACTTTTATAGTCACAAACACTGCACTTGAAAGGTTTATCTCCTGTATGAGTGCTCAGATGCCTTTGCAAGATATCCTAGTATGCACTTTCATAATTACATACTTAAACGACTTTTCTCCGGTACCATTTCTCATATGTTGTTGTAAGTCAATCTTTCCTGTACCTTTATTGTTACAAACATTGCACACGAAAGAATTCTATCGTGTATGAATTCGCACATGTTTTTGCAAATTATTTTTACGTACACTTTTATAGTCACAAACAGTGCATTTGAAAGGTTTTTCGCCTGTATGAGTGCTAATATGTTGTTGCAGGCTTACTTTAAATGTACATGCATAGTCACATATATTGCACTTAAAGGGCTTCTCTCCCGTATGAGTTCTCATATGTCGTTGCAAGGTAATCTTCAGTGCACTTTTAAAATCACATTCATTGCACTTAAACGGTTTCTCTCCTGTATGAGTTCTCATATGTTCACGCAAGCTACGCTTCCATGCACTTTCAAACTCACACTTATCGCACTTGAAAGGTTTCTCTCCTGTATGAGTTCTTATATGATCTTGCAAGTTAGGTTTCCACGTACTTTTATAGCCACATATATTGCACTTGAAAGGTTTATCACCGGTATGAGTTCTTACATGTAATAGTAAGGTACTTTTACGTACACTTTTATATTCACAAACAGTGCATTTAAAAGGTCTCTCTCCTGTATGAGTGCTCATATGTTGTTGCAGGCTTAATTTTTGTGCACTTCCGTAATCACATATACTGCACTTGAAAGGCTTGTCTACTGCATGAGTTCTTATATGTCGTTGCAAGTTCATCTTCTGTGCACTTTCATACTGACATACACTGCACTTGAAAGGTTTCTCTCCTGTATGAGTTCTCATATGTTGTTGGAAGTTACGCTTACATAAGCATTCACAGTCACACTTACTACACTTAAAAGGTTTCTCTCCAGAATGAGTTTTCATATGTCTTTGCATAGTAATCTTCTGAGCACTTTCGTAATCACATTCATTGCACTTAAACGGTTTTTCTCCTGTATGAGTTCTCATATGTTTTTGCAAAGCACTTTTACGTACACTTTTATAGTCACAAATACTGCACTTGAAAGGTTTCTCTCCTGTATGAGTGCTCATATGTTGTTGCAGGCTTAATTTTTGTGCACTTCCATAGTCACATACATTGCACTTGAAAAGTTTGTCTACTGCATGAGTTCTCATATGTCTTTGCAAGGTACTCTTCAGTGCACTTTTATAATCACATTCATTGCACTTAAACAGTTTCTCAACCGTATGAGTTCTCATGTGTTCGCGCAAACTACGCTTCCATGCACTTTCATACTCACACTTATCACACTTGAAAGGTTTCTCTTCTGTATGAGTTCTTATAATATGTCGTTGCAAGGTAATCTTCTGTGCACTTTCATAATCACATTCAATGCACTTAAACGGTTTCTCTCCTGTATGAGTTCTCATATGTTTCTGTAAGGTACTCTTACGTACACTCTCATAGTCACATACACTGCACTTGAAAGGTTTCTCTCCTTTATGAGTTGTCTTATGTCTTAGAGACTCTATTGTTACATGACTTTCGTTGTTACTACAGATTCCAGTTTTTATATCTAATTCTTCATGTAATGATTCCAGCTTGATAGACCAATCATGATCATATTTAGTATCATGCTGTAGATCAAACTCTTGTGATGGTAATTCCCATACTTGCATCTCTTCCTCTTTCACTGTAACACATGTACATGGTTATATATTGATCACTTTTTCAAGATAGAGAGCGAGTAAACAGTAATGAGCACGTGATCAGCACATGGTCCCTCGAGCTGCATCGGCAATTGGTTACTGGTGTTGTAGTTGGGGTCTGCATTCAGGTACTGATTTAGTGTAAATTGCAACCGGATAAATAACTGCATTGTGATATTATGTCCGGTATTGCGTTGCACGATGCAGTCGTGTGTTCACTACAGCTGTACATTTCCAGCATTTATTTACCCGCGTTCTACCTTGGAAATGAATAGACTTTAAAATTGTTACACAGTCGGCTTAAAGAGCTCCCATATTTTCCCATTTCCAAATGTATAAAAATTAAGAAATAAGTAAGGCGTACCGCATTAAACCACTAATATTTGGTCAATTTGAATAGAAGGTTTTATATTACATTCTGCATGCTTTGCAAAAATATCAAAATTTTCTCTCTTGTAATTATTTTTTGAAAGAAAGGCTGTTTTATCATATTTTACTTAGATATCAATCAAAAATTAAATAAAAAAAATAAACTTGTTATAAACAGAAAAGGCAGAGTGCAGAAGACTTAGAAAACACAGAACATAACGAAACAGAACAAAAGATCCAAACAGCCGAGCGAGAAGAAGTAAATACTAAATGCACAATAATAGTCAGATGACTCGAGAAGTAGTCAACATTAAAAGCAATATTCATAAAAAAAACCAACCTAAAAAAAAGTGAAAAGTCCTCATAGCGGCTTTTAGTAAAGAAAACAGAAAACTGCAAAAAGCAGGTTGGTGATCCACAGAAACAACTAACGGAAACAAAAACCATCATACACCCCAACGATGACGACCAACGCAACTACTTGGAAAACAAACATGATACCACGCTAAGTGCACCTCCTAGAGATGCTACTACACGACGGTGAGTGAAACAATTGAAACCATAAAGCAAGATTTTATATCAGCTCTTTCCAGCAGGCTGATCATCAGGGGTGAAAGCGATCAAATCTACAAAAACAAAAATAAAAACACTTACAATCAAACAGGTAAAACCAACGAAATATTAAAAAACATTGCACGAGCAAAGGAACCGGGAGCTGGTGTATATGGCAGCAAACCAAGATGTAGTACATCCATATCTCTGGACCAAACTGCCACAATATTCCAAGCTGAAACCTATGCAATTCTAGCAGCAATAGAAGAGAACATAAGAAGGGGCTATACAAACAAAACCATCCATATTATCTCTGACAGTCAGGCAGCTTCGAAAGCACTGAACTCAAACCAGATTAAGTCAAAACTTGTCTGGAATTGCCTTCATAGTCTCCTAACACTGGCAAACTCTAACAAGGTAAAACTTGTATGGGTGCCAAGTCACAGAGGCATAGAAGGAAATGAAAACGCAGATAAACTAGCAAAACTAGGATATGAAACACCGTTCACAGGGCCTGAATCTGTTGTCGGTCTAACTAAGCGGACAGTGAGAGGAGCAGTTAAAGAACGGATCGTAACCAAACATTCGGAACACTGGAGACTCTCATCTCGACAAAGACAAAGCAAAGCTATGATGGGTAACCATCCCCACAAGCTTACCAAAACAGTCCTACAACTTAGTAGGACTCAAATTGGAGTAGTGACACGACTCCTAACGGGACACTGGCACTTCAGACAACACCTCTACAACATAGAGCTATTTAACGACGATCCTATATACAGGTTGTGTGACGAGTAAGAGGAAACACCCTCCCACATAACATTCCAATGCAAAGCCTTAGCTCGTAGAAGATATCAAATCTTTGAGGGCACTTATCCCAACGAGATACAACGGCAAGTCAGTCTGATCAACAAACTCCTAGACCTGATAAAGGGGACGGATCTACTTGACAGCGACTAGCGACTGAAGGGGATGCACAATAGGCCCAAGAGGCCACAGGCCCGTCAAAAGGCGGTAACAACCCTCCCCGTATAAACAATCAATCATTAATCATTACAAACCAAACATTACAAAATCATACCAAACTTAGAAATATGTATCTTAAACGCAAGACGTCTGACGTCAGAAAACAGAATTATGGTGTTAGAGAAAAAATTAAGTGAGATGTAATAGACCTGTCTGAAATCAGAAGTCTAGGAGAGAAAATACTTGAACGAAAAATTTCGGCCGAAAGAAAGGCGTATTACATGAGGCTTTCTACGTAAATAAAAGATTAAAATTGAAAGGGAAATATTTCAAAGGAATATCAGACAGAATGGCAACCCTAAACCTAAATACAACCGAAAGGATACTGTAAGTGTGATACAGGTACATTTAACAACAGAAGCTGCAACAGAGCAAGAAATTGACGAATTTTACGACACCCTAGAGGAAATGACAAATGAAGAACTAAAAGTTACGAAGCACATAGTAGTCATAGGCGACTTTAATGGAAAAATACGCCTACCAGAACCAAGAGATGAAAAAGTAACGAGAAAATTTGGCTACAGAGTAAGAAATGAAAGAAGGTGTAAGTTGTTAAGGTTCACAATGAGACACAACCTAACCATAGTGAATAATTTCTTAAAAAAAAAGGGAACCCGATGGAACTGGATATCACTCAATGGAGTACACAAAAATGAGGTCGAGTACATATTAACAAACGAGAATAATAACAGTAATATTGATAGGAATGTCTATGAAGTGCAGGGGAAAGTACAAATTATTAAATGGCTTTATAGCGGTTGCTCGTTACGTGCAACTCAAGATTTATTTGCAGTAACGTTCGAAAATCGACCTACCCCTTGTACTAACATAATACACCCAATTTTGAGGAACTCTGAGGAACACGGGTGTACCTCTCCATACAAGAATGTTACACCCAAGAAATGTAAATCAAGAAATGCAAGAAGTAAGAATATGTGCTGCTGAAGTAGTAGATCCACGCCAGTCTTCCAAAAATATTGCTCAATATACTGGTGTCCATCATAGTACTGTATTAAAAGTTTTAAGAAAAAATGGATATGGTTCCTACAAAATATCTAAAACCCAACAAATTTACCCAAATGACCAAATTAGACGAATGAAATTTTGTGAGAATATAATGGGAAAATCAAACAATGCAATGAGATGAATTTCCTGAGCAAAATTCTATTCATCGACGAATACACGTTTCCAATAAATGGTCGAAACAATCCATCAGTCTGTCGTGTCTGATCGCGAAATAATCCTTATAAGCTTTACAGTTATCGATCTCAATATCCACAAAAGTTGAATGTGTGGGGTGGAATATTGGGTAATAACATTATTGGTCCATTTTCTATCAAGGGAAACCCACATGGTCCAAAACATCTTTGGTTCCAACAAGATGGTTGCCCTGCCCACAATACGTTAGCTGTATGGGAATAATTAACAAATACATTTCCTAATCGTGTAATTGGAACTGTAAGCCCAATTCCTTGGTTGCCTAGATCCCCGACCTGTCCTTATTTATGGATTTGAAGAAGACAGAGCTACCATACTGGACGAACTGCGAATTAAAATTCAGGATGCATTTGCAATTATTACCTCACAAATACTTGCTAATGTGAGAACCGGATTTTACAATTGCTTGGGCTACTGCTTGGCAGAGGGGAGCAATTTATTCGAACATTTATTGTCAATGTTACAGGTAAAGTTAGATTAACGGCTAAACCTAGGATTACCCAGGTAAACTGCGTACTACCCACGAGACATGGGTAAAGTCCGAAATATAGTTTGAATTGAACACATTTCGAGCTTTACCGGGCGAACCGCGTTCTATCCGCTGTCGCTTGGTTAAAGTTGGATACGGTAAATTTTTATTGCATCATCTTTCACCACGTGTACACCAGTTTAAAAATGACAACCGAAGAGACCGGAAGTGCGCGTTTAAAACAGCGTTTTCTTAAAGTTTTCAATGAGTTAGTTTCTTCAAAAAGTTCAAACAGTTTTTCCTTTAATAATGAACAATACCAAGAGGTGCTACAATCAGTGAAATTGGCGAAAAATGCTAAAACCAAGACGACTTTACAATATCGACGTTTGAACAAATAGATTATTTGATTTGTTACTTCTGATTTACAGTTTTAGTTACATCACTTTTTTAATAAACAGGTTTCAAATATTTATGTTCATGTCATTGTTAGTATAGTATACCCAACTTTAACCAAGCGACAGCGAATAAAACGCGGTTTACCCGGGTAAAGCTCGAAACGTGTTTAATTTAAATTATATTTCGGACTTTACCCATGCCTCATGGGTATTACGCAGTTTACCCGGGTAATCCTAGGTTTAGCCGTTAATCTAACTTTACCCGTAACATAAATAATATCTTGCTTCAGTTAAGTTCTTGGAAGTGTTAGTGTTGATTATATAATAGACTTAAACTTACAAATGTTGTTTCCTTTGTTCATTATTAATTTATTTTTTTATTTATTCACTTATACCAAGACTTAATATGAAATGTTTTCGTCACTTCTTTATTAATTTTTGGAAAGCTATTGTAATAGATATTCCTAATGCAAAATGAAAAATACCTTCATGCTTGCATTCTGTTAAATTAAATTATATCCACGATAAATCTGATTTTAATTCTAGTGTCCTGAATATGTTAAATTTGTAAATTTGTTGAGATATTAAAACGAACTCATACTAGAGTCTTTGGATATGCACACAATCATAATTTCGTTGTAAATAAAAATATCCTACATTTATCAAGGTGCATCGCATGAATGTTAAATTGTTTTCGCATGTGCTATGTTCGTACTTGAAATTGCTAATCGGAGTGGTTTAGCAAATACAATTAAAGTTAAAACACAAAAAGAGAAAAGTGCTCCACGTGGTCAGAGATTTCTACACAGAGCTTCATAGCAGTCAGTTACAAACAGACCGCCAAAACAACCAAACTATTACTGAACTTACCGAGGCGGAAATTGAAACTACCCTGAATAACCTTACACTACAAAAACAAAAATTCCACAGGACAAAGGAATACAAAATAAAGTGCTAAAGTGCGGATCAAAAACAATGTTAAATCTAAATATTGTTCTATTTAATAATCAGCAGTAAAACTCCACCTACGCAATCGAGCCAATCCATTATAATATTGTTGCATAAAAAAAAAGTGACAAATCAAAAATAGAGAACTACAGTTTACCATTAGTTTCCACTTCAGTAAGAGATGATTCTTCTTTGCTTTTGGTTAGATGCCAGATATCGCATGCAGCATCCGAAACATTTGATAATGAAGTAACACCGGGTTTGACATCTTCATTAATATCAGATAAAGTATCCATGTCGATATGCACACGTTCTTCTGTACAAAATATGTGTTCCTCTTTGTCATCAAAATATAATTATTGTTAGTTAAATACCTTTTTAATAACAATTTCTTTGTTATCTAAGAAAATTGGTGAGGTATTACAAAAGGTTATGTCAATTGTGTGGCATTTGAACTACTCATACACACAGATTATATAGGCATTTAGATAGGAAACTGCCTAATACGATTTTGTAGCCAAGTTAGCGCCATCTGCAGAGTTGTTCCCTCCAAAAGTTTCGACCGCTGTCGGTTTTAAGCCTTACTAAATTTGTATTGTGGTTGTAACATATGATCAAAATAATTCAAAGTTAGAGTGCTAAGAGGCTAACTTGAAACTTTTTTGATTACAAGTTATTTCTCAAAGAGGACTATGCACACCAGTAAAATACTTAAGTACCTAATATAAAATATTTCATTTTATAAAAATTAAAATATGATAATTCGTCAGGTTACTGCAAAAACCGTTTGTCACAAATATGACTTTTACGGAACAAAGGAAATCAAGTTTATAATATGCAAAAATCATACAAGAATATAAGATGGTCACCTCGGCTTCTTCTGCAACTGGCTATTCTTTTGAGAAAGTTTTGCATCACATTTTCGCACCACTGTGGCTCTATTTGACCAAAACGGCTCGAAAATTTTCTTTGAGCGCTTGAATTGTTTGTAGGCCATCAGCGTAGACTTTTTCCTTCATGTAACCCCAAAAAAAAAGTCTGCTGGTGTGAGTTCGCACTATCTGGAAATTTCTCCCTCAATAGTGCAACTGTTTAGTGGCTTGTGTGGCTCGTAGCACCATCCTGCTGGAAACAAAGATTTTCTACGTCCATATCGTCCAATCTAGGCTAAAGGAAGTTAGTTAGCATCCCACGTAGCGTTCCACATTGATTGTCACTGTAGGACCTTCTTCATTCTCGACAAAATACGGTCCGATGAAACCGCCTGACCAAATACCCACCAAACCGTCACTCGTTGGGGATAAAGATTTTTCTGCACTATTGTTTTAGGGTTTTCGGCGCCCCAGATGCGGCAGTTCTGTTTATTGACGAAACTCGGAAGATGGAAATGGGCTTCATCTCTAAAGATGATTTTATTGTCAAAATCATTGTCACCTGCCTGCATTTGCAACACCCAATCAACGAACGTTCGGCGTTGTGCATGGTCCGCCGGCTTTAATTCTTGGGTCAACTGCATTTTATAAGCACGAAATTTGCACCATATTGATAATGAATTTTCACTATTTCTATACGTTGTTGGAGCGTATATGTTTCCATTTTCTCAAATCGTACACTTTTCACTTGACAAGTGTCAAACACTCAAGGCCCTCCATTCAACAGTTTAAAAATGCCAGGAAATTTAAAATGGAAATGGTAAACCCTTCAAAATCTGTGACAGCGACTGAAGCTCAAGAGCATGTGATTACGCCAAGCACCCTATGACAGAATTCGAAGCATTTATGAAAATATTTGAAAATTTCTAATAGCGCCATCTATTGAATTGTTCGCCTCTTCCATCTCTGTCTTGCAAACATAAATCGTTTCGTTCCGTTTAACATAACGGTCCCTGCTCATACAGGAGAATGCCACTACAAACCTTGTGTTATTTTATATGACGTTTCAAATTGCTTTGTGTAATGTATAAAAATAGTTACGCAGTTTGTTTTACATTTAAAACACTAAATTATTAATTATCAGCGAAATTCATACTTATTCTAGTTTGATTAAGGCAACAACTGTATAATAGTATTCGTATGTGCTAATACTCAATATTCATATTCGGTAAATTAAAAATGTATGTAGATTATTATAAATAATTAATACTAATTATGTAAGTAACTAAGAATATGAAGTTATAAAGTATTCTTGGTGTACTTCTACAGTAATATACAGGGTGTCCTTTAAATACCTTAAAAGCTTCAGGTAGCACTCTTCTGTAAGAAATACAGTCCTCAAAAACACTAACACGAACTTCCTATTGTGCTTAGTTTCCTCACAGGAGACACTTAAAGAATATTATACTTGGCAACGTTGACGATGTCTTTG
>JABXWE010036296.1:0-23161 GCA_014611495.1 Limonius californicus
AGAAAGAAATCTTGACGAAAAACCTGTAATTTACTTACCTTAATAAATTACAAATCAGTTGCAACTAAATACTTGTTCATTTTCACATTTTGTTGGGCCAAAATTTTTAACTACCTGAACTGTCACACAGTTTGACATACAGGTAAATGTCATTCAAAGCTCATTAGAGCTGACTGCAGACGGAATAACTTTTTTGCTAGGCTTGCTGCAATTGACTTTTTAAAAAATCACTTTGTATATATATATATATATATATCGGTATTATACGGCCAAGTGCCGCCTTTCCGTTCTTAACTGCCATGTATCCCTGTTTAAGGCATCTTCTTCTTCCAAACCCCTGGATTTCATCGCTTTTCGCATATCTTCGTTCCAAGTTTTTCGGGGTGTGTATGATATACATGTTAAGTAATATTAAAAATTAAAATAAAGGAGACTCCATATTTGTGATATAACATTTTATATGTAGGTATAATATTTTAGATTATAAATTTAAATCCTTTTAGATTTTGAATTTATGGTCTGAATAGGCTATACTTATAAAAAAACATCCGTTTACACTTACAATACAAGGTGATTCATAATTAGTGTCTTAAATGGAAATCGTAGAATACAATATAGTAAAGAGTTTGAGTGAACAAATGTCTGTATTTAATCGACGGTTACCGAAATACAGAGTAGTCAAACTTCAGTTATAGTTTACATCGTATTGATTTTTTCTGAAAAGATTGTAAGGGTTTACTTATTGTTTACAATTTATCTTATTTAAATATGACAGTCTAGTGACGTAGAAAGTTCCTTTTTGAAGAATACTTGATACGGCGCTGGCATATTTCAAAATTATATTTACATGTTCTAAATATTTACTAAATTTTTGAAATAACACAGTTTTGGAGTATGGCAGAGGGTTTGAAATATTTTTGACTATTCAGCTTCAAAGCCATTGGAAGGTCATATTAAATAGAAGTCAATCTAAAACTGTTTGTTTTGAGTAATATTACTTAATATCTCTCATTGAGTCTTCCTGTATGCGGCAACAGTTTGTTGAAGTGCATACCTAAGTAGATTTTTCTCTAATTTTCGCATAATGAATCAATCATTTTCGCTTAAGTTATTATTTATTTTGAACCACTCTGTATATGATTTCTATAGCTCAGGTTAGTGTCACAACACCTCCTATTTTGGTTTTTTTCCAGATTAAAATATCCTCTCTGAAATAATTTCAATCAAAGCCTCAAATGTAGTTTTAGGATAAATTGTCTGTCATCATTATATATTTTTTTGCCACTTTATACGACACTTAATTACTTATTTTACATAGGTATTCGATTTATGGCCGCGGTGTAGCTGTGATAGCTCATTAAAACTCAGTTTGATACTTCTGTTCGTTTATTTTATTGACTTATAAAGTAACGGTGCGTTCTCCTAATTGCTTGTTTTACTATAAATTCTAATAATTACTGGTCTCACAGGTTTAAAAATATTTCATCTTCTATTAGAGACGGTATAAAAATTAAAGCGATTTCGTGCGGAAAAGAAACATCTATTCCCAGTAACCTTGGGCTATCATTTTAGATATAGTGACAAACGTAGAACTTTTCGAAATATTAAAAGAAAAGGATCATCAGCTTCCTACAATACATGAAGTTAGCTTGAACTATTTGTAGTTTAAGTAGGAAAAAAGTTATTTAACATACGAAGTAGTTTTCTTAGGTAGATTAATTTTTAATTATCATGAATGGGGATGTTTCTGTAGGCTATGCATTTCTGGAGCTAATCTTGCAAGGTAGAACTGTTGGAAACATCTTCTTTTTAAAATGGTTTGTGTAATCACAATTACAACCAGCACGGATGTTTTCTGCTTCCCAATTAGGTTCGTTATAAATTTCTCGCGGCAAGTAAATAATAGTTGGAGCGGTTATTTTTGTATTTTGCCAATGGTAATTATCTAGACAGTTGTCTTGACGTGTCCTTATCTGTCTGAGTTTCGTTAATCATCGTGAACTCTAATGGTGTGCAAATTCATCATGACTCGTAGGTATTTGCGGAAGACGGGGCTTAAGAAAAAGTAAAGTAGGTGCCAGAAAAACCTGACAGTTTAATGGTAGTTTAGGAGTAAAAACATATGGTCTAAGCTTAAGTCCCTCGTAATGGTTGGCGTGTAGACCCTCATATTCTACAACAGCAGCAACTCCGGGAGTCCGGTGCGCCCAATTACTTCTGTTTGCTTTGGCCGTCGCCCTCCTAAACCGTTTTGTGCTAAGCTCGATGTCTTTCGATGTAAATTATGTCATAGATTGAATGCTCGGCAAATATTTAGCTAAAATCCCGGAACACGGCGAGATCCTTTTTGCAGTCGAAGCTCCCTCGCGGCTTCTCCTCCCCTAACACGCTTTCATTTGACTGTATTTTTCTAGTTGCTCGCGGACTTCATATGCCCGTACGGGCTTTATAGAGCAGATACCGGTTTAACTCAATATCGCCTACCTACTGCTTAGCAAAATAAAGATCTATTATATTTATATACAACAGTGGAGATTCCAATAGCGTAGAAATGATTATATCCTTTCCACACAATAACCTTTAATAATTCCTTGCTGTTATCCTGTTAACTACAGGACATGCCTTTGAAAATACACATTAACGATAACTTAAAGAGATTCAGATTCTCTAAGACGTGGATTTTAAGGCATTCTAAGTGTTTTATACAGGGTACCCCATAACCCGCGATTGAACGCCTAAAAATATACTAAATACAAAACAGCTAAAATATTTATTACGAATCACGAAAAGAAATGGAAACTTGGCAGCTGTTTAATATGGATGTTGTATGTATGCTCTACAGAAAATATTTTTGCAGTTACTATGGAAAACTATTAAAAAATATTTATTACATAATTATTATTATCTAGGCTTAAACAACTCATTTCCACACCACCATGAGGTCTAATCGCCTAATCCACTGCTGAATAAAGTATTTAGTAATCCTTTTCAGTATCTAAACACAAATTACTTATGAACAAGAAGAATGAAAATATCTGATAGATGCAAATCAGAATTTAAAATTTTCTGTTAATTAATTGAACTGTTCAAAATGACCACCGCCAACATTATGGCATTCTGTACATCTCATTGCAATTGAACTTTGTACTCGTTGGAGCAAGTGTTAGTTTAAAGTTGCAACCGCTTGGTTGATCCGATTTGTTAAATCGTTGGTGTGGGGTATATCAAATTCTTTAGATAATTTCATATATAAAAATCTAAGGGCGTTAGACCAGACGACCTTCGCGGCCAATCTATAGCACCCCCACAACTAATCGGCAGATCTGGAAAATAATTTTGAAGCCAATCTCGAACTTTGATTCCATAATGGATTGTGTTGATACCACATTTATTGAGTCTAATATCAAAGGAACATTTTCCAATAGTATTTGAAAATCCTCAATTAGAAAATGTAGGGAATTATTATCAGCATCAAGGTTATTTCGCGGAATAAAAGGACCAATTAAATATTTATTTATCATACCTACCAAAACACACACACCGTACCGGTATTGATCACTTCGAACACGAGTTGCATGAGGGTTCTCATCTGCCCACACATGATTTTTATGTTGTAAACGCCATCCTGCGTAAATGACATCGCTCATTTGTCCACAAAATATTGCCAATAAAATACGGAATTTCCATTCACAGTACCTAACGCGTGCACTATAATCCTCTTGTAAGTGTTGCACTTACGTTTTTCGAAAAGGTGATAGTTCATTGTCGTGTAATATTCTGTGTACTGTAGACTTTAGTATTTCTTTCTACTATCCGAGAAATTCCGTATACGCTTGAAGGCTCCCATTCAATTAAATCTAATACATTTACTTCAATACTGGACTACCTTGCCATAAATGGACTACCACCACCACCTCTTCTTAGAACAACATCTCCCCTTTCTAGTAGTCGTTGGTCAGCTCGTTTAATAACTGTGTGGTTTGGATCTCTTCTATTTGAATAGCGTTCAGCGCATAGCCTTACGGCTGCATTACAATTACCACCAATATCTCCAAGAATTCAAATCATGTCAGTGTACTAAGCAAATGTGTATTCCATTAATGCAAGTGAAATTGAATTTACAAAAAAGAACAGAAAATGTGTTTGACAATTGTAAAATTCGGAACAGTAGTGTTAAATTAATATCTTAAATTTATCGATGAAGAACTACTTTCACAGATTATATCTATTAGTTTAGCTTTGTTGTTGAAGATACGCAGCATTCAAATTTCAAACTTCAAAAAGGTCGTGTGAGGAAACTAACCTTTGAAAAATAAACATTGTAGCTTTTTGTGTTCAGTATGCACTACTCAACAACGTTACAAGCCGTTTTATCTCAATTTATCGGTCACCTTGTAGATATCACTAAAATAAGACAATAGGCGGATTTTATTCAAACCATGCAAAATTGTGTTTTTTTTTTGCAGAATTGGTGAAGAAATTTAATGTTAGTGCAGTGCAATGGATTTAGTTTAATAAGTGGTTATTAGACCAAAACATACAGGTGTTAACTTTCTTAAAGAATCAACAGGAAGATGCATTTGAACTGCCATCTTATATTAACCCGAAATTTATATTTTCCCCTCTTGTCGGTCATATAAGGGTCAGATATTATTTTTTTAATTCTACGAAAGTCCTAAACAAAACCGTTATTTAACAAACATTTTAATGTAGCTAAAACATAATAGCCCTCCGGTTTAATATTAAATATGACAGCAGCAAGAGAACATCAAGCAAATGAGAAGCTGTTGATTTTTTTCCATGGTAACCAACGTTGAGTCGGTTATTTCCTTCTGAATTTAGTTACTTCTTGCCTGTTGCTTTTTGTCTATTATCGAAATGAGGAGTTTTTCTAATTTAGAAAAGTGGTGTTACGGTGGAGCGTTGCACTTTTAAGTCGGAAAAATACCACACTTACAATTACTTGTGCAGAAAATAATGTTGGAGAAACTTCGTTCTTCCGAAGACTAAAAACAGCGCCGTTAAAGGAGGCTTAAAGAAAACCATACATTGATTTTAGAAAGTAGGGAAATACTTTTAGTAAAATTCTAGGATGTCGATAGGAAAAGTGATTATACTTACGTGGTGAATTGCATATTTAAATAAATCAAAAAGCTTCACAAACTAAATATAAAAAAAGTTCATTAAACTAGTGAAAGTTGTTTAAAAATTGGTGTCTTTGCATCTAAATTTAATTTTTATATATGTTTTTCAAGAATTTGAGATACTTGAGAATCATAATATTAGAGGAATAATGCATTAAAAAATGTACACTTTTTGACTAAACATAATCCCTTCATTGAGGAAGAAATAGATGCTAAAATTTGTAAATAATAAGAGAGCATAAACTATGTTTATTTAGTTCGTGTGGTATTTCGTTATTGTTCATGTTGGTAAATTACAATAATTTAAAAACCTTATAAAGTTTTTGTAAATTATAGCTCGTAAGAGACGGGGCACTGAAAGAAGTAGGAGGTAGCTAATATTCCTGAATAAATTACAACATTTACAATTACATATCTATTAAATTCTACTGGATTAGATTTTACAGTATTTATTTAATATCTTGGTTTTAAGCCCGCCCCCTCAGAGAAAGTGGAATTTAAATAATACCTACTGTAAGACACAATTAAGCAATTAAAACAAATTAATTTATACAACGTGTTTGACAGAGAATTACTGCCCTGAGCACAAAGCTGTAGGCATGTTTGACAGTAACTTTTAAAAACTAAAATATATACGTTGCCTTAAAAAAGAAGATACATTTATGTCTTATTTCTGTAGTAAACCAAAAGGCAATCGTACAAATATGATTGAATTCTATCTAAACTCTAAAACTGTTTCCTTCGCAGTTTTTTGTTATCTCTAACAACAAAAATCCGTCTAAAAGAGGAGATTGTTCTGTTTTTTCCTGACTAATATTTAAGGAGATATACAGTAATATTGGTAGACAAAAACACAATTGAGAAATTGCCCACATTACATTTGTACGTTTCAGTTCATTCATATCTTTTATAGTTGGTTAGCTGGGAATGATTATATCAAATATCAAAATATGTTTTGCATAAATATATGATATCAATATATCTACATATGTATAAGTAAATTAGCGTGTTTATTTTTGGTTAGTTAGTAATCTCAATTAGCAAATATCAAGATATGATATAAATAAATACCTAATACATCGCTAAATATCGATATGTCGATGCATCTACATATAAATAAAATATTGTATATCTAAATGTTATTATGTTGATATTTCTATATAAGAACATAAGTTTAATTTGCATTTCAATCAAGATTTTTATTATACTACATATGATATTTGGTTCTGTTATTCATGTATCTATATTTAGCTTCAAATTTTTTCCTGTATCTTATGTCAATTAAAATTTCGTCTAGAAAATTAATTTTGCATAATTTCGCATAAAAATAAGATTCAGCTGCCCCCTACAAATATATTTTTTTTGATTAAATCAGTTCGTATTTGTTATAGTTTTTGAGATCCCAATTCACTACAGTTTAGCAATATATCAAAGCTATTATGAAATATTAAAATATTTTTCATATCCATTGATACATCGATAAATCCCAATATATAAATATGTCTAGAAGTAGATAGTTACAAGAATATAAGTTTTAGTATGATTGCGGTTGTTCCTTTATTTTACTATATCTATATGTTGATACGGTTGCATATCATCATCATAATCTAGCCTTCCTCGATCTGTTTTGGACGTTGGCTTCCCCAATCTCCCTCTATTTCACTCTATCTGCTGTGTATGTTGATATAAAAATACTGACACAAGGGCAGTGCCTTTGAATATCCAGTACTAAATATTTTAAGACACTTTATTTTTATGTAGATATCGACCTATTTGAAATTACTAATATGCATCTATCGCTAATTTACGGAAAATTACAAACAATTGATGTGCATTTGATATAGATATTCGTAAATGTATTGATATATCAATGCGAAACATTTCCATACTTTCAATTAAATTGTTAACGTACCAATATTTAAAGAACTATTCAATTTATGCAGAATAAACTTTGCGTCGTTTGACTATATTTTCAAATTCTTACCCCCCTCCTACCACCTATTACCTTCATAAATATTTAATACACATTCAAATATGATATATATCGTATGGCAATACATGGTATGGTTTGTACATTATAAAGTGTAACTATAAAATGTAATTATAAAGTGTGAATATAAAAAGTAAAATGTAAAATGTAATATAGCATTTAGGTGTAAAAAAAACATCAAGTATCGAACATAAAATATAAAATACTTCAAACCATGAAGCATACAATATGAAATATGAACAAATTACAATCATAAATTAAAATCTAAATTATCAATCCACTTGATTGCTTCCGGAGACAGACGGAGGAAGTCTTCTATATCACCTGAGTACGCTGTTAAGGCACAAACCATCAGCCATATCGTGCAGGATTGTGCGTTCAAATATGATTCATTATAAATATCACAATTAGAGAATTTCACAAACATGGCCAAACTGTGATATTATTTATCAACAAATGAATATGACATACAACAGAAATTAAGTGCTTTACGACTGGATTTAAATGAAATCTTTTTATTAATATCCAATTAGTATTTAGTGTTGAGTAGATAGCCCTGTAAAATACCACTCTTGATCAATATGCTGAAAATTACCCTCGTGCTGCGCACTCCGGCTCTTTGTTACCAAACAATATACATGCGCGTGTTTTTGAGCAAACTATTGGCAATAAGTTAAAATCTTTTAGTGCTATATAGGAATATATCTGCTTCATCGATGTATTTATATTGTTATTGCTACAATCTGTATGCCGATATAAAATATATTGTAATATCAATATACCCCGACAAGAATGGTATTGCCATAACCATATACACTGATATCATTTCCCAGCCGTGGCTGTTGGCATTCCTTCTATAAAATCAGAGAAAATCAGTTACACTCGAAATTTTTTGAACTTTCTTGTTTCCTCGGCTTTTATTCCGGCTTGACTAGTGGAAAGTGTATGAGTTGGTCGCCGGGGGGCGAAATAAGCCCTCACCTATATTCATAAGCGAAGACGAGGGTGTCGTGTCGAGGCAACGTACGTGTTTTTCTCCGGACAGCCGCTTAATTTTTCTCGTGTTGTGCGATATTAGTGCGTTCTAATGGCTCATTAACACGCAAAGCTTCACGGCGCTCCGCGTGAATAATTAAGAGATGACACCAAAACTCCGAGTGCGGTCTCATAAATAACACCCCGACCACTTATGTAAATATCACTCGAAGAAACCGCTCTTCGTTTTATTTAAAAGCAAAAGCGCACCCGAATGATCTGATCTGTCCTTTAAAATGCAAAAGAAGGCAACTGTTGTCTGGCGAGCGAATATAAATACACCGGTAGTTGCATATAAACAGTGACAATCTCGACAAGTTTTGTTACTTAAGCTGCACCAGCAGCAGCGAATTGTATCAATCAAAATGACTGATAGCTCCGATGCTCCAGAAATACATGCAGATATTTAAGCGACGTCTGCAGACAGTTTCCTGGTACTTAGCTAACGTTATTAATAGTACAACTACATTCGAAAGCTCTAACGACGACGCTTACGTCTATGTGAAGTGCATTCTGCCTACAGTAGACACCTTTCAAGCATTCGGTCTAGTTCTGCTCAAGTTAACTACGTCTGGAGATTGAAATATAAAAACAGGAATGCGAAAACAGTCTCTTCTACATTTAATATTCCGTTTGAGTATTTGCTTTACGTATCCGGGCTAAAGCTAGCAGATTAATTAGAAACCGCAGTAATTAACTATTCGTTGGGCATTTAAGCCGATATAAGTCGTTCCCAAGATTAACTGAATTTAATCGAAAACTAGACCTCAACTCCTCCTACATTTTAAGATGTCCTTGTAAAAATCAAATAAACATCACAGTCACGCTTCCCACATTTCAAAGTTGTGTTAACTGATTCAAGTTAGTTTGATAAAAAAAGTCAAGAAGAATTTTATTTCTATGCAGGAGGAACAGAAATTAGGAAAATTAATCTATTTGCATATAATCCACCATGGATATCTGTAAAGCAAATTAAATTTCAACAAGTTTGTACCAAAAAATTGATGCCCAACTGTAAATGCTTTATAATGGATTTTCTAATGACTAGTTTTACAATCCTACAACGTCTTATAGTATAAAAATTACCTCATGGAGAACTATTTATATATGTGTAATTTATTTACGACATGTTAAACATTTTTATGCAGGCTTTTAAATACAAACGTTTCTTTAATTTATTACAACCAATAAGTTGGATGCTGATTCTCCGTTCAACTAACTAGGAATTTGGCTGCAAACTAGGAATATTAAAAATATGCTAGTTTGTACAAACAAATTCGTTGAAGTCCCAATGACTCATAGTGGGATATATTGAATAAATATAATAAAAATCAATGTCGATTCCCACAGAAATTTTTAATAAATGTAGTTATACAAATGTAGTATAGTAACGTTAACGTTTTCGGGTTGTCTACAATCCATCTTCAGTCTAAAACAGTATTGCATAAAGTAAAAACTTAACATCAAAATTGGATTAAAGAAAATATACGAAGCATGCTACCGTCAGAAAAACATATTTTTCTAACGGTACATGTATTTATTTAAATTTTTGACCTACCGGCGTTCGCGGTTTGGTTTTAGAATGTTTGGTTAAGTTAACGCAACAGCAGCACATAGCTAACATTAAGCTAAGGAAGGGGGAAGGGTGAACAAATAGCTCAAAATAGCAAAATTCAATAATATAAATATTAATCTCCAACAGACCTGTCAAACCGAATATTAGTAGTTATAACAATAATTATTTCATTATAAATTATTCGAACCGTAATTAGCAAGTAAATAGAGGAAAGCTAATTATTGTTAGGTACATATGATAGGAATTTCAGAATTGTAACCTTTGTTGTCCATTTCATTGATCGCATTGTGGATGAAACCTTTGGCAATGTGAAAATATTTGTTTTTATGTATCTTGACTTCGAAATTGATACATACAAATAATAAAGTTAGGTTGCGGTTTTATGTATAGATGTGAATGCAGTATCTATTAAAACACAAATCAGTTTAGAGGAATTTAAACAAATATACACTGTTTGTACATATTTAGGGAAAAATATGTTGTATAATCATGGAACGTACTGGTCGGTTGACTACAAAAACTAAATAAAAAAATATTGTTTCTCCATTGGTTAAAGTTTAAACGACGAAAAAGGCTTAAGTATAAAATTTAAACTAGCCCAAATTATTGCCTCTCCTTGTATGCTTGTCCCAAAATTATTGTAATAAATGTTAAGCACTCAACTTAATATTAACTGTAAGCTATAGCTCTTCTCCTCTGTTAAGCTAACACAAAGTATTGTCCGAACCTTTATCATTGTCCCAAAAATATAGTAGTAACTCCAGTTAAATATTAATTGTAAGCTACAGCTCTTCTTAAATCTAACACAAAATATTGCCTTACGCTATACGATTGCCCCCAAGATATTGTAGTAAATGATAAATCCTCGACTTAAATATTAAATATAAGCTACAGCTTTTCTTCTTAAAGGCAACACAAAGGATTGACTCACCCTGTATGGTTTTCTCAAAAATATAGTAGTAGATGTTAATAAGGCCTCAACTTAAACATCAATTGTAAGCTACAGCTTCTCATCTTCTTTAAGATTACACAAATATTGCCTCACCCTGTACTGTTTACCTAAAACCATTGTATTAAATATTAATATCTAGTTTAGTGATTAACTATAGATAAAGGTCAATATGGGTATACGAACAGACATTTAAATTAATTATATACAATCAATTTGTTGTTTTAGAAAATGCAAATTATAGGGAATAAACTGAAGTACTTATTATACATTTGGTACATTTTGTAATTACATTCTCAATCATCAATAGACTTTGTACTGACCCTCAAAAAAATGGGGCATCTTATGTAAAGTGTGTCATATCTGTCTGTGAATTTTATTTGCTTCATAAAAACAATTGTACGTCTTGACTTCCGTTCAAACTCATACAGGACAAGAATCAATAACGCAGAAATTGAATATCGCTACCGCTGCTCGCTATTATGAATATTTCTTATAGCCCCTATTTTGTAACAGCTTAGTATCAAGTAAACTAGTCGACTACCGCAGATGTGGATGTTGAACTCGGGCTTAATCTAAGTCCGGAGAATTTAGCTTATATCGTACCCTTGTTTATAGCTTCTCTATAAGCAGGGATTATAGTTTCGTAAGCAAATTGAAGCAGCTACATAATATAAATTCAATATAGAACATTTTCTTAATTCAAAATAGTCTAATTTACGTAAATTTCTATTGTTTCAGAATGACACCATGCGCATAGTGTGGACCTTTCACAAAGAAGAACCAGTGGGAGGGGCAGTTGGTCCAGGTTCACTACCCCAACACGACGTGCAATCTCGAGGGAGTCAGTCGTTGTACCTGGTGCAACGAGCTGACCAAGATGCACCAGGTCCTGAAGAAACGACCCGCGTGTGGGAGCTGCGCAACCCTTCGGTGGAATCACCCGCACCAGGAGACACCCTCTACTGGTGCAGGGTGTTCCGTCTCCCCGCACTCTCGCGCAAGCACCACCTTATCCGGGTAAGTCGGAACATAGTATGCAAATTGCTTGGCTTTTATACTCGCTTCGCAGATTTGCAAATAATATTATGCGTACATCTCCCTTCATATAAATTCGTACGAAATTTTACGGCGCTTTGATATTTAAATTTGAAATTATATAAATTGTGTTTGCGCCAGTTTGGAGACGCCCTCGTTGCGCCGTTTGTTCAATTATAATCGCCGCTTCAAAGAAACATAAATTAAATGCGTCGCGGATAAACAAGGGTGGCTTTTGTAAGACTCTAAGATAAACTTCTTTCCAGTACGAGCCCCTTCAAGGAGTTGGCACAGCTGGTGGTCTTCAGCACGTAGTTTTGTACGAGTGTCAGGACACGTCTCAGGTGGAGCAGTTAGCGGGAACTCCGGGAAGACAATGCTACGAATCAGGCTCGCAACCTTTAGCCTGCAACACTGTTGTAGCGAGTTGGGCGAGGGGTTCTGAAGGGTTCAGTTTCCCACCAGAAGCCGGATATCCTCTGGAACCGTCTGCTAGTCGCTATTACCTCCTGGAAACGCACTATACGAGTCCTTATGACGAGAACATGGGAGGACTAGAGGGTTCCGGAATGAGACTGTATTATACTCCGGAGCTACGCAGACATGACGCGGGTGTTATATCAGTGGGAATGGATCCTAACTGGCGGCATATTATACCGCCAGGGCAGCAGAGGGTTGTCTCTTCCGGCCACTGTATATCAGAATGCACGAAGCAAGCGTTTCCGCATTCCGGGGTGAACATGTTCGCTGTGGTGATGAGGACGCACCGGATCGGAAGACAGGTTGCCTTGAGACACGTCAGGGATGGTGTAGAACAGTCTCCAATCGCTACCGATGACAATCTCGATGCCGACTATCAGGAGTATCGAAGACTGATGGCACCTGTTAAAATACTGCCCGGAGACCACTTGATAGCGGAATGCACCTATAATAGTTCCGGAAGGTCCGCCATTACCCTGGGTGGGCTGACAAGCAGAGAAGAGACTTGCTTAGTGATGGGCCTTTACTACCCTCGACAGCGCGCCTTGGCCGCTTGCCATAGTTTACCCAGCCTGCCCACCGTTTTACATTCCCTCGGCATTCAAGAGCTCAGCCCGTAAGTACAAACTTTCCATTAGTTGTGCAAAACAAACACGTTTCCGGTTCTAACAAGCATGTTCTACCTGATATAATAGTCCATCGAGTTTTGCAACTTGTAATTTATTAGAATTCTAGTTAGTCGGTTATACTTGAACTGAGATATGCTTTTGCTACTCGTGTAATTAAGTCAATCCGGTTTATCTGCTACTGTTTACGAGCCACTGGATTAGATAGATCTTAAGCGCTGTTGTTTCTGTTTACAGAGGCTCGAATCCGGTGCGCATATCCGCGCCCCCGGAGTTGGCGGGCATGACGTTGGAGTCCAGGCTAGTGTCGTACGATTGGGAAAATCAATTTCAGAGTTTTCAAGAGGCCACTAAGAAAGGGTCTTTCAAACCTCTGTGTTGGACGGCCCAATCCACCTTGTTACCGGTAAGTTAGTTCCGTTTCCTAATAAAGAGCTCGATTGCGATGCGCCCATCACGTGCCAATGTGATTCTATAAACGTTGCGTGACGACCCTAGTCTCAGAAAATTACCCTCCGCCGTTTGCAATTTAAATCCAACAAATCAGCGGTTTCATAAATATCCATCGGCTGATTAACTATCGCGGATCAAGCGTGCGGTTTTGCGTTTCGGAATTTATTTAACCCTAAAGGGAAAATATTTTATTGTTCGAATTTGTCTGTCAACAGTAAATGGAGTTAACGATCGTTCTTTTTCTTCGAACTTTTAGTAGGTACTATTTTTTTAACGTTATTTTGTGCCCGATATTCTTGTTCACGAAGTTGTTTCCGAGTTCGGATTAGTTGTTTGAACGGTATCCAGGGTATTGTTGATTATCACGGTGGTCGATAACGTCACAAGCCATACGAACATATTAATTGTTTATGAGCACTGCAATTAGTGTGGAACAACAACCTAAATGAATAATGATTGAGTTTCCTAAACTTGAACTTAATTATCCACTAACTTGACAAAACTTTCTCTTTGGACCCCTGAATTTAAATTAAAGGGCCCAGCTAAAATATTTAGGTGAAGGACCTTTGTAGTTGTTCAGTATCAGATTGTTGTAGTTGATTTAATAAAGTAATAATGATTTAAACCCTTGAAGGTTATTTTAGATACACTTTTTAGTATTCTATTCAGAGAGATGTTTATACAATTTTACATTTTTCAAAAAGTGTCATTAATTAGGTAATGTCAGATATTAATATTTCAAGTTCTAATTATCACTTTCACAACTTTCTTACTTAATTGCAATATTTTATAAGGAGCTGCTTTTTCCGTACATATTGTGCAAAATATTAAATTAATTTAGCCTCGGGTGATACTACATGGAAGGCAAGTCTTTGGAATTCTCTACTTTATATAAATTACCACTTCTATAACCTCTACATTATTACAAACGGTGGGTAGTTGCTGTAATCTTTCTGACATAACTAATGAGTTCTAAATAAGATGTCATCCACTTTTTTTCTATCTTATTCTACTATTTCACACGGTTATTAAATTAATTATGTGCAATCCTTAAAAAAACAAAAATAGCTATAAGAAAAATATGAATTTGAAAAGTTTTATTTTCAAAATACTGTAATATTTAATGAAAACGATTTTTTCGATGCCCACCATTCGTATCATTTCTTTCCATTCATTCATACTCCCCCCCCCCCACGGAACCGCTTCGCAGCATTACTTTAGGGGGTGCGGGCGTCCCTTACATACCTTTCAAGCAACATGCACCCTAAGCTTAACTAAGCGAGATACGGTCACCTCAGCCGGGATTCGAACACGCGGCCAATCGGCCGCATTTCACTGTGACCTCGAGTGGCAGCGTGTATTCGCACTGCTCCACCGAGGTTCCACCATTCGTATCTGGGAAACTAAAATAATCCTGAATATTTTGATGCGCTCCTAGTTTATTACGAAAAAATTCAAATTATTATTTCAGAAAAATATTATTATCTCTTCTACCATCTTGTAGTCGCCATATTGGCTCTTCACATCATTTGATAGAGAAACAAATTGTATTGCTAGCTGTCATTTAAACTTTTTAAATACTGCAATTACTATTAGTAGTTCTCCAAAATTATGTGGTATCAGCAAGATAGAGCTCGGCCTCACAACGCCCACACTGTTGGGAGGCTATTTAGTTTTTCAAATTCAGGGTTGGTACGTTTGGTCCTGTTCGTTGGCCTCCCGTATCGCCGTGTTTAACCCCTATGGACTACTTTTTGTGGGGCGATGTAAAAAAAGGCTGTGTGCAACTCCAATGGCAAAAATCGGATATCTTCGCCTCACAATCGAAATTGCCTTTGACTCCCAGATTATCCAACAAGTAGTGGACGAAATGTATTTGGACATCATAAATAACGGCCAGTATGGCGGCCGTAAGATATAAAAAACTTGACTATCGCAGCTAGCAATCTAGAAGGCCTAGAAGATTTTCGTCAATGTCATTCAGTTTAGCGTGGTCAACAATAGAATGCTGTCAAATTAGATTGAAATAGCGTCAGTGGTAGGGTTGTTCCTGAAACCGCCATGTTCAGTTTTTCCTGATAAATTAGGAACAATTCAAAATATGGAAGATTTCTCAGATTCTCAATCGTCATGAAAAAATGCAACTGTTTTCTTATTTGATCAACCTCGTGTCTCTTACCGTTTCCGAGGTGCTAATGGTAAGCAACGAAAACTTCACCACCCTGTATAAAAACCAATTCAATATTTAATGTTCTAAATATTTGTGGAATAATAGTATATTTCACAAAAATATAGTAATAATACCAATGATCTGCTAGAAAACCTAGGGTAATACTGAAAAAGTAGATCAAAAGGTATTTTAACACGGGTCATTATTCTCATAAGCGGAATAGTGTCATATATAAAATAGGAAGTGCTTCAAAAGATACGTTAAGCCTTCAATCTCGGTTGTCGCACTAAAATCCAATTTGTATCTTTCTGACAAGTTAGGTTACTCTCCTGCATACACGACGGGCATATAAAATATAATAATTCTAGGTAATTCACAAACTCTTGGCCTAAGTAAGGAGCAAGAAGATTCTTCTAGAATCCATAATACAGTTTACTAAAAAATAACCTCGCTTAAATTTATTTAAAAGCCTTCAGTACCCCAGAGAAATAAATTCAAACGTTGATTATCATTTCATTTACTTGAAAGACGATCAACTGAATATTTTCTCGGTGAGGGCAGTTATTGAATACACCAAACAAAATTTAACCGTTCTGAATGTCTAGAGTTTGACTGTACCTCACATGTCAATGTTGTTAACAATCCATGTCTTCCATAGTTTTAGTACAATCCCAAACAACAGGTTTTTATTTTCAAATCAATACAAAGAAAACTTTCGTAGAGATATATCGTATGGTCAGAAGTTTCAACCATTGACTATAATGGTTACCTTTCTAGTTAATTGGAAATGGATAACATTTTTGTTTCGATTTCAACAACTAGTATTATTGATTGTAACAAAAATTCTGATTGCAATAATGTCACAAAGTTGTATTTTAGGGTAGGTAAACTACTAATATAGCACATCTATTATTTTTTTAGGGTTCCAGGGATTGTTTTTTATGAAAATAATGTAAAAATGTACTGTGTGTTTCATTATATATTAAATGTGTCTTCTAACTTCAAAAGCACATTGTTACCAGCATCTATTTTCGGATTTGTTTCAAACATTTAGTAATAGCGGTGTGGCCCATGAAAGTGATTTGCCCGTAATGAACAGGGTCAAAGCCTCAATTAATCGCTTTCTTTATCAAACGATCGCGTATCTACCAATACGTGTAGATGCGGTGAGCACCGCGCAGTTGACGGCTACATTTCACTTTCTTTCACTTATAAAGAGCCCTCAATCAAATTTTTGGATAATCGAACGTGAGAATTCAGACTTCGAACCCAGGATTTTTCGCGTTGTAGCAACATACACTAACCATGCGATCACGTTGGCACAGAGCATCGCTAGTAGTTTATAAATCAATTTTAAATTAACTTGTTATATTGTATTATATAGGAATCTTGAAATTCACTCGAAGAAAGTATTAATATGTACTGGCGCATAGCGTCGATAAATCGCACAATTACATGTATATTATGGGGCACTTTCTCAATTGTTGCAGGGGACCGACATGTTAGAGTCCCATTACCCAAACATCACCAAACCCTATGTCCGTGGCGTTTCAGACCAGTGCAATTACAGAAGATACAGCACCGAGGGTTGGCCAGGGGGCACCCCATTGCTGGAATTGGACGGGAACCACATCGAGGGAGCCGCCCGCAGCAAAGTGTCCCGAAGCAGCAGTCCCGCGGCCGTGGAGGAATCGCTGGGCTTGAGCCGCACCAACGCCGGGACCATGGCGAAGACTTCGCTGGTGGTCGGACTCGCGCTATCTGTCGCGCTCTTATACCGCTAAATGTGATCTCCTAATCATCTAAATCATTTAGACTAGGTAGGTAAATATTTCATCAAGTCAGTCATAGAGGCCTGCTGTGAAGATAATCAGTGATGTAAAGATACCTTACGGTGCGCTTGTGTGTGTGTTGAGTGACAAGACTTAAGTGGCGGCTTCCACGCTCACACCTCTAATTAAATAACGCCGAACGATATTTGTTTCGTTACTGGATGATATAATGTGCAATTGGGATTTATCAAGACGTTCGTGATGGTTTTTGTTGTGTTAAGTGACAGACTCAGGCATGGAGCCGTCACTTCTAGTCCGTTTCTGTAAACAAGTCGGATACTCTTAGCTGACTACTACTACGAAGAAAAGCAGAAGTTTGTGTAGAGACAGGGGTGCGCGAGTATGTAAAATTGTTTACGTATCAGATTTGTCACCTAATCGGATTCGAGTCCGCCATTTGCGCCGCCGTCTGGAGCTGTGATGCAAGTAGAATAAGCACTTAGAACGTTTCCGTTTCTGTGTTCCCCGTTTAGTTGCTAAAGTTGTTAGATTTCACTCCCTCTACACCCACCACTTTCCTATTATCCTCCTCTCCATTTTTGTAATTACATGTAAATTTCTATCGCTACGTTTTTGTATTTATTAGTCTCGACTGGTGCTATATAATTTTTAAAGTGTACCCTTTGTATGTACTATAATTTTATTTATTACTGATGATTACTTGTTAGAAGAAAAAAGATTTCTGTACAGTGTAGATAACTCGTGTAATATATTTTATAAATAAATCTCGACGAATAAAATATCTAGCAATAACGAGTTTTTACATTGGCTCGTGTAACGAACAAGGGCAGCCGCGCAAGTCGGCCAAAACGTTTCGTGAATAAAGATACAAGCAGCTAGATAGACATAAATGCAGATTAGCTTATCTACATCTACCCGCACATGAATTTAATCAGGTAATTTTGAAGTCGTGGGGAGTCAAGATGGCCGCTGTTCCGGATATTACGTCACCTTAGATTATCAAAGATCTTGTCTAAGTGGACTGCATCGTGGGAGTTATGCGACCTCGATCAATTTATGTTTGATTGTAGCCAACAGTTAGAACTTAATGTAAAACTTTTGTCTAAACTCCTCCCACAACTTCACACTAGCACTTTGTGGTGGTTCGTTTGAGCCCTATTTTGCAATTTCAGATATTGCCATTGCTTTATGATATAGTGAGAATCCAGTAACCAGAATTGCAATAGCGTGTTCCAGTTTTGATCAGTAGATTGACCAAATGAAGTGAGAACAAATGAACGCGGCTGATGCTTTACATGTTTGTTTTTTAAACGAACTCGAACCGAATCAGTGTTCAGTCGGATATTTAATTTCTAGTAATTTTATGTTAAACAAATTCAGAAGAGGAAAACTCTCCCCCTGTGCGTGTTTTTTCTTTTTCCTTTTTATCAATCTTCCTGCTTCCGTTGCTTTCGTACCTCGCCTTGGGGGAAGCTTCTGTTTATTTGTTACCATGCTCCATGTTTGCCCAGTTTTCTGCTCTTTGGCTCGTTTACTAGTCATTTTAGTCATTCTCCTCTGATTAGCCTTTCCATTTTCACTTTTTCTTTCTTTTCTTACCGTGTCAGTTTCGCGCTCTCGTCAACTTTCCCTTGTACTTAGCTTCCCATCTTTGTGATACGGTTTTCCTCCTCCAATTTATCTTCCTTTTTTTCATGTTTTCGTGCCTGAGAATTTCTTTTTTCGCTCGATATTTTCTATCTGCGTCCCATTTTCGCATTTTCATATACTTCATATACTTCTCATATTCCTGCGCTTAGCATCTCTTCTTCTCGCTTTCTTTATCTTTTCATTTCTTAGTATTTCTTCTTATTTAGCGTTTACTGTTTCTCGCGCTGGTATAAATATCCGTCTTGTTTTATCAGTTGCCTCCCTTCGGCGTCTTTTTTTTTTCACTTCTGCCTACGCCAAACATTGTGCCATTTCTTCAATTAGCTTACCTTTGTTGTCTACTATCTTTCTCCTCATTTTCTTGATTTCGACATTTCATCGTCTTTTAAACTCTTCTTAAGGTCATTATTTTCCACTATTCCAATTAACTCTTTATATTTGTTATACTCTTCGCTTTAGCGCCCTCCATCTTAGCCCTTCATTTCAATCACTGTCGTCACCTTAACGCTCTCTGCTTCTCCCGCTCTTACCGGCGTCTTATTATCTTACTTTCATTCGCGCAGCGCCTCCTTTTCTCGCTCAAGCTTCTTAGTCTTTTTCACTCTGTCTCTAATTCTTATACCAAAGTATTTTTCCCACTTCTCCTATTAGCTGTTCTTGTTTTGACAGCTTTCTCCTCGTGACGTTCAAGTTCTTTCCTTCGTCATTGTACTGATCTCTTTTACTCATGGCCTTCTATTCTAAATTATTTATCTGTCGGGAGGTTCAATTATTTCCCTACAGGTCTCGTACTCCTAGTCAGCGTCATCTTTTCCTACTCATTTCAATTATTTAAGCTCTCATTTGTAATCAGTATTCTCACTTTAATCCTGCTCTTATAATTATCTGTCTAACTGTCTCGTCGACCATCGCCGTCTGGTTTGATTAGCCTTCTTCCCGCAGTCCTTTTCAATTCCCATCATTCACTGATAAATTCCTTCTTTTCTCAATCGTCTCTTCTTGGCCCCTATTCTTTGTCACTCTCCCGTCTTAAGCGGATTGTTTTTTTATGTTTCTTCTTTTTTTCCGATTCTCTTCGTTTTAGCTCCATCTACTTCCATTTGACTGCAGTTAATTCCTTCTTTTTATATCTGCGATTTTCTACCCTTCTGCCCCAAGCTTTTCCATTCTTTTCGTCTAATACATCCTTGTCCAACACTCTTACAGATTATATGGTATTTTTCTCTTATTTCTTACCTTCGCACTTATAACCTTATTTATTTTGCGGCTTTCACGGCATCCCCGAAGTTTACCTCTTTTTGGTACTGTTTACTCAATTTTTCATTAACGTTTTCGTGTCCATCTTGTTGCTCTCTCTTGATAAATACTTTCACATATTTATCTCAGTTAAAGTTGTTCTAAATCTAATATTAAGCGCCGTCAAAACTCGAATCCAGAACTAGTATTTAATTCCCAAAAACAAATTTAATTGAAATTTTCCCGAATTAATATTAATATATTTTAATGGAAATGCTTTAAACTTCTCAAATTAGCGAGTCGGAGGAGTTAGAAATTAGAAGTGCTACAAATCGAATTACAGTGGGAATATAAATGCTGCTAAGAAATTTGTGTTTGTCTTAAAATATGTTCTTGCGACCATAGTACAGGAAAGTGAAAAATCAATTACAGTGAAAGTAAGAGCTACTGAAGTAGGTAAGTAAAGTTTTAAGGAACGGAAAATATTTTCAGAAATCGTAGAAAGCTGAACAGAAATTTAAACCGTTGCCTGAAGAAACCTTAAAATTACGAAGTAAAACATTTTTTCAAAAATTGTAACGCAACACTTCTTGTGCGTTTATAAAGACTTCAATTTAAAATTATAATTTAATATTTTGTAATTGCGTCTGTATTTATGTAACGTCTACATTGTTGTGCTGTAAGTTGGGAAGATTTCTACTAAGTACTAATATAGCAGGCAAACGATAATACTACTCCGTATTTAAAGCTGATATTTCGCCCTGACCTTTGCTGACAAAAAGCTATGCGATAAACCTTTATCTTCGTTGTACTTACGCACCCTTTCGAATCTTATTAATGTGTTTCTTAAATCAACTTTATTATTGATTTGGTTCTTAAATGCCTAACGCAAAGTGTTATTTTCAGATCAAAAGCAGTCGAAACTCGATCTTTCATACCCCCATAGTGATATTTATTAGTGTGACATTTAAATCTGACATTTACAGCGCGTAAAAGCAAGCACAGTGTCAAAGGAATGAATATTCATGGCTTCTTATAGATTTTTAATCAGGGACGCGGCGTATAAAGTATCCGTAAAAATTCAACCGAGCCACGCTGACCACCCGTTGATACCCCCATTTATCAGCGAAATGAAATATAACTAGGGGGATTTTCTTCGTTCGGCAGTTTGCATGCCTGAAAATATATTTAGGGATATCGAACGCATAAATATTTATTTAAAATTGGAAGTTGTATTCGCGCTTGACCGGAAAAATGGCCGTATATAAATTGGACGCAACCGTCCGTCTCCATAAAACTGGCACTTTTCAGGTAATATCAATAATTCTGGCCGAGGCATTGCCCAAGCAATGCTATTTTTACTCGACAACGAAAAAAGGAAAACCTTTTTTTACTACTTTGCGCATCCGAACCGTAAAATTATATTCAATGAGGTTTTTAAGCCCAATCCTATTGATAATAAAATTTTTACCTCCTTCCAATGGTAAACAGAGAGCAAACTTCCAAAACGTACGAAAAGGTCGAGATGAAACTTCTTGGCGTTTGTTGTTCTACAAATTGTTGAAACGTCAAGTCAGACGTTTTTCTGAAAAGTTTTTTGTGTGTGATAGGAGTTGGAATTGAGTTGACCGCGATCGGTCCACTATTTTATGTCAGAAGGTTGCGAATAAAAACATAAAATATTTTGTGGTGAAAGCACTGTTTATGTGTGTATCTCGACAACGAACGTGTCCCGCATTGTGATTACTGCCGAAACATCCAGAGGGAGAAGAATTTTGGCGCAAAACAAGGGGATGTTTGTGTAGGCCTTGGCTGATACTAACAAAGTCGGTTTAAAGGTAAAAACTGCTTTCACCAAACAACCTTGTAGTTCGTTCCCTCTGTTAAAGTACTGATTGTTTTCTTTTTCACTAATGCGATACAAAGCGTATGGTTTCAGTTATTTCACCAATATAACTTGTACTAAAATTAAGGCAAGTTGTCATTATTTCTTTGGAATTTTCGAAAAATTGGTAAAAAATGCATTTTTATATAGACACATCTATTTTCTTTCGGCATCTCAAACTAACAATAAGATCGTTAATATCCATGCAGGCTGCCGTGTAGATTAAACCAATTGACTAAAAAAAAACCACAAAGTGTGTCTATTTCAGATATCATTTAGTTGAAATATTTGTTAATTACAACCTACAAAATTTGAGTTTGACTAAAATGTTCCACATTTTACGTTTATTTCACAGCTACTCTGAAATTTTTTGTGATTAAGATAACAAACAATTTATGAATCAAGGAAATAAATAAACGCAACTACAAATAATTATTCTAACCTAATTCCTTTTAACCAATAAAAGGAAATATGATTTATCTGTAGATGTAATGCAAATGGTTCTCTGACATAGACATTAATTTTAAGTAATTATGTGACAAAGCACATTGTTGATTATTTTAATTTTAAAATAAATATTAAAAACAGGGAGTACTACTAATAATAATACCTAATAATCAAGTTCTGCCAACCAACACTCGCCTATAAAAAATATATCTGTGAACTTCATTCTGAAATATATCACCAAGGGATAAACAATCTCTTATTTTGTAAAATTTTTCATATTTACAATTAAAGAAAAAAAAAAAATTCAAAAATCCAATTTAGCTGTACTAAATCAGAAATGAATTCTAACACAGCGTACTATCTGTTATATACTTGGCTATTACAAAACACATTAATGTATTTTTAATTGCATGATAAATATTCAAAACAAACGGCAACACGAAAAATAATAACGAAAATGATGTTGTCCCATCCGAGACTAACAGACGAACAAAATGAAGAAGAAAAAATAAAGGATTGATTGGAACGGTGGTTTAAGTTAAGAAACTTTAGAAAACTCCTTACCACCACGATATTTAGAACACATAAATAAGCTGCTGTCCTAATACTGCTCCTACCTTATACATTCTGTTTTCCTTCTGTGGAAGTAAATCAAATACAGGCTGGCCCCAACCCAAGTGGGGGGGGGG
>JABXWE010036297.1:0-15559 GCA_014611495.1 Limonius californicus
AAAAAAAAACGGAGATTTAACATTTCCATAGCAACGATATATTTATTATCGGCATTTAGCGCACGCAAAAAAAACGGAGATCGGTAAAAATTTTACGTGCGCTGTTCTGAAAATGCCACCTTACGTCTTTGTAAAAACAGATGAAAACAAGGTGTTTTCATATAAGTATAATAAAAAATTCATTTCATCACCAGTTAATAGCATGGAAACTGTCATTATTAATTTAATACGATTTATGTCGTATGGCGTTTCTAAGGAAATTAGTTATGACGTTTAATGACAGATCAACTGGAAAATTATAAAACTATGTTTTGGTCAAAATTAGATAAAATCTTGTATGCAACACATTATGAAATGTTATTTTGTGTAACTCATGTCATTTTGCAGAATCTCGCTCGCTACGCTCGCTCGTCCTGCAAATATTCCAATTTCGTTACACAAAATAACCCTTTTCATAACTAGTTACATATATAGCTATTGTTTTACTCTTAAAAGATTTATTAGTTACGAAAATAATCAAGGTGTAGGAAGTTTTTTTATTTAAATTTTTAAATATTCCGTTTACCTGATTACTTTCCATTTGAGAAAATAATGAGCAGAAAGTTGTATTTGAAAGAATAAGGACTTATAAACTGAGAAATGAAGAAATACAAAACAATACCAAGAAAGTATAGACAACACAGTCAAAAATTTGGAAACGAAAAACAACAAATGAATTCAAAAGAGCAGGCAGGTATTCAAAAGATTATTCATAGAGACAGCAAAAGAAATATGAGGCATACTGAAAGTAAATAGCAAACAAAAACAGTGGAATCAAGAAACCAAACCACAGGTAAAAATGAAGAAAGATAAATGAAAAGATTATCTACAGAACAGTCCAGAACGTAAGTACGAAGAAAATAAAGATCAAAGAATTAATGTTAAAGATATGGTGACAGAAGGAAACGAGAAAAGTTGTAAAGAAAATCGAAAACTATTCTGTAAGGCTTTGAAAAATACTAGAAAAGGAAAACTAAGTTCGCATACAATTATTATGTATGTATTAGGAGAAATCATAACAAGAAATAAGGAAATAATGAAGAGGTGAAAACAACACTTTAAAGGATTGATCATCATCATCATTGACAGCCTTTTTGTCCTACTGCTGGACATCGGCCTCTTCTCTGCCACGTGTTTCACCTCAGCGCTAAGGTAGAAACACGGGGGACCTACAGTTTAACGACAGAAATTCCAGACAAGGTTTTTAGCATTAACATCCCACGGTTGCAAGCCGGATTGGGAAATCTGTGTGATGGGTTGCAGAGAAGATTTGTATAAATATGCATAGTACTGTTTAGGTTTCGAACCCAAGCCAGAAAGCGAGCGCTCTACCAACTGAGCTACCACCACAGGACTACTTTGCATACAAGAATCGGAGAATGACTTGAATGAAAATCTGAACTTATGGTTGGGAGGGAATGAGAATGAAGATGAGCTAGAGCCAATAACAGAAAAGAAAGTACCAGACACAATTAACGCTTTAAAAAACGGGAAAACTCCACAACATGACAAAATATCCTCAGAAAAGTTAAAAATTATGAGAAGAAAAGGTACTTACTACTGCTGGACATTTATAACAACGCTTGAAATGAGGAAATAATACCAGAAAATTGACAAATAGGGAAGATAGTACCCATACATAAAAAGGAAATGCAATGTAACGATTATACAGGGTGTTCCGCAATAGGATGTACATAGCTGCAGTACGTGTTCCTGGCCTCTTTATCTCCATGTCGAAAACTTCCAATCAACATATGGCCTAAAATTAATCATTACAAAGTTATTCACGTTTGAATGTTACCGTTACGCTCAAAAATCATAATAAACAAAAGATGCATTATAGGTCTTTGAAAATAACTGTAACTAATTGTTGTTGTAAACGTTTTCTAATAAATAATATGCGGATATGCATTACATTTACGGGCTTTGCGACGGAAATGCACGTGTAGCAGTTCAAGAATATCGTCGCCGATTTCCTGGCCGCAGATTACTAGAGCCGAGTTTTCAGCAATGTGCATCGTAGAGAAACTGGTAAAGCACCACAATCAAAACGTGAACGACCACTGAGAAGAAACGTTGATTTAGAGGAAAACATTCTCAAAAGAATTGAAAGAAGTCCCATTACTAGCGTTAGACGGCTAGCTAACCAAATCGGTACTAACCAAATGCAAATATGCAGAACCATTCACGATTTTGGCTTATATCCGTATCATCTACCTACAAACAGTACAGGCTCTTTTACCAAATGATTACATGGCACGTGGACAGTTCTGCCATTGGTTATTGGAAAACAAGCGGTTGCACACAAAAATTCTTTCTACGGACGAGGCCTCTTTCAACCGAGATGGTATAACAAACACAAGAAATTCACATGTACGGGCGCTAGAAAATCCACATGCATCCACGGAGTCACATTTCCAGCACCGTTTTTCTATTAATGTCTGGTGTGGTATCATCAAAAACAAAATGATTGAGTCATCTGTATTTGAAGGTCGTTTAAATGCAACAGATTACCTCCGCTTTCTGCAAGACAAAGTACCAGTATTGTTAGAAGATGTACCTCTAAATATCAGAGCAGATACGTGGATACAACAAGATGAAGCACCTCCACATTTTGGCAGGGCGGTAACTGCATTTCTAAACGAAAACTTTGAAAACCGTTGGATAGGACGCCAGGGTCCCGTTATTTGGCCACCCAGGTTATCGGATGTAACGCCGTTAGATTACTATCTCTGGGGCCGTATGAAATCCTTGGTGTATGCGGTAAAGTCAAACACTAGAGCTGAGTTGCTGGATGGAATAATTGATGCTTCCAATATCTTCAAAAAGGGTCCCGAATCTATTATGAGGTCCGTCACCACGATTTCACAAAGGGCACGAATGTGCATAGCTAATCGAGGAGATAATTTTGAAAACATGAGATAGAAACTACCACTTAACTATAGCATTTTATTTTGTGAACCGTTAATTGATGTCCTTTACCAACAAAGATTTGATTCTTTAGTGTTATTTTTTAATTCAAGAAGCAAATAAACTTTGCAGCGATAAATTTTAGGCCATATGTTTAATGCAAGTTTTCGACTTATAAAAAGACCAAGAACACGTGCTGAAGCTATGTACATCCTATTGTGGGACACCCTGTACAGGGATACATCTATTAAGTACTAATAGAAAATATTTGGAAACAGACTGAAGAGATTCACTGAATAAACATTAGAAGAATGGCAAACTGTATTCAGAAAAGTAAAAAAACTTCCAGAATCATATCTTCACAGAAAAAAAAATAATCCAGAAATCTCCTCACTGTCAATCAGAAGCATATGGTGCGTTTATAGACCTGGAAAAGATTTTTGCCCAAGTTAAAAGGAATTACTATGCAACAAATAAAAACAGAAAATCTGATAAATGTGAAACTAAAGAAGGCTAAGGCAAGGAGTGCTAAGTCCAGTTCTGTTCAACGTCTCATAGCCGAAATAACAACAAAATGTAAGCCAACTTTAAAGAAATTACAAGTAGGATACAGAAACCTCGAACCGGTGGAGGTTACAGAATGTGCATTTGCAGATGACCTTGCAGTTACCAGTAGCAGAGAAGGAAGTTTTCAAAATAACCTAAAGATCTGGAAGGACTCACTCAGCATGTACGGCCTGAAAATAATGACAGCAAAAAACAAATGTGAAGATAATGTCGAAGGGAAGAGAGGAAGTGATACACATCTGAATTGAAGGAAAAAAATAAAACAAATCTCGCAATTTAAATACCTAGGAGTGAAACCACAAAATAATAAAAGACAAGATATAGAGGTTACTTAAAGAATTCAAAAAACAATGAGACAAACAGTTATCTGGACAAAGAAATATCAGTGAGGACTAAGATGCCGATATTTAAGACAGTATACACAAATCCTATTTAATTTCATCACCCGACCTTTTTGTGGAAGAAGTAGCTGTGAGGTCGGCTTTGAGGCTGCACCATAAGGGTCTGTGGCACACAGCAGGCAGGGGAGGCAAACATACCCGCATCCTGCATGAAGCAGTCGTCAAAGCTCCTCCCCTAGGCGCAATGGTAGACTACCTGCCTCCACAATGTCTTCAATAGACACTTCAGTGTTTACGCCAATACTGAGCCAACCCAGCCTATAGACATATCCATCTTTAGCAACAGATCTAAAACAAGGCATGGAACACGTGCCGGAGTCTTCTCCGATGACCTAAACCTACGCCACAATATACCACTAGGTAAAATTGCTACTGTCTTCCAAGCAGAGGTAGTGGGCGTAATGCATGGTGCAAAGGCAATTCTTGAACAATAGATCAGAACTAACGTATTAGTATCTACACTGATAGCAGAGCTGCTTTACTAGCCCTGGATAGTTGCAAAATTACCACAGAAGTGGTGCTGCAGTGCCGTGAAGGGTTCGACGATATATCAAAAGATAATGTCATTTCTCTTATATGGGTGAAAGGTCATGACGGAAATTACGGCAATGAGATTGCGAGACTGACCTCTTTACGGACCAGAACCCGTTATTCCTATATCCCTGAGGACATTAAGCTTTATGCTATACCAAGAAACCCTAAAAAACTTTACACGAAGATGGATAAACACTGAAAGTTGTCGTCATGCAAGGGCTGTTATTAGTGCACCCTCGCCAAAGACAACCAAATATTGTGTGCAACTGCCCCGAAAGAACCTGCGACTAGTTGTAGGTATCTTAAATCAACACATGCACAGGATGGGACTGGCGGACAGTCCAAATTGTCGAGGATGCCATGGCAGAACACGTCCTTTGTCACTGCCCAGCTCTCGCAACAATCAGAGGATCCATGTTGGGAGACTTTTGGCCTGTTATGGCCGAAATACAACTCCCCAATTGCGGATGTCCTCAAGTACGTCCAAAGGATTGGATGGCTTGAGTGATGCCCAAATTGGGGAGCTGCTGGGGGGGCAGCACAATGGGGCCCACCTTTGTGGCCAAAGTGCACGTGAGGTACCTCACCCTCCCAAATCTTAAAATGACAATGACACAAATCCTAACCTATGGTTGCAATCATGAATACTTACAAGCAGTATAAAAAGTAAATTAAAAACATTAAAGATGAAATACGTGAATGGAGCAAAAGGACTATCGTCAACGGACAGAATAGGAAATAGGAGTGTACGAAAAGAACTACAAACCACGTCAATCTGAAAACATAGAGGAAAAACAGCTATACGGGTGGGGACATCTACAGCGAATGGAGGAAAGAAGATCGCACAAGTTAAAAGAAAATACCCAGTAAGTATTTAGAAACAAGAAAACCAAATGTTACAACATTTGTAATTTATATTATTATATTATAAAATTTTCAGTACACATTGCTTTATTTCCTAATAACCACAGTACTATTTATTTGTTTTTATGGGCAATGCATTTAAGGCACACTAACTTAAAAAGGATGATATTTTCAAAGTTTGTAAAGATAAGTAGGTCAACCAATAAATAATTAAATATTAAAAAAATGAGCTTTCTATTAAAGCCTAACTTTGATATGGGTCCGTGTATACACATTTCAAAAACTGCAACTGCAACATGTATCGTTACGAATACAAACAGTTCATACGGATTAAATTAATTAAATTATCCATCATATGTTGCCTTGTATAATAATGCAACCAATGTTGCAATAAGTCACAGCATTTTATATGCTAATTGCTGTCCCATTGTAGTACTGTGCCCCGTAACCTACCTTCAGAATCTTAATTTCCTTGCCGAGCAGATTCTGTGACTTGGCAAGGCTTTTCTTCGTTATACTTTTAATAGCTACAGTCCTGGATGGATCCTAAAACCGACAAGAACCGTTAATTAGGCTGGTTTATAATTGTTTTGGTAGGTTAGTGACCTTTCGATGTCTGCCTTTGAAGACCACTGCGAAGGCCCCGTGCCCTATTAAGTCCTTACTGTTGTACTCGTAGTCACCCACAGTTTCCATGATCACACAAATAAAACACCTTGCAATAATAGAAAAATTAACGAGAATATTTCGTCACTGTTAATGTTAATCCTGGAATATGAAAACGAAATCAATAATAACACTCTTGCGAGCACAGCAAACACAATTCTACATCTTGGATGCACTTATTGAACTGATTCAAATGGGGTGCACAAATATTACACGAGAAGGCATTTCACTAACGATTTTATTTCTCGAAATTTGGAACATTATTGCGACACGAAAACGCTGTCAAATCGCCATTGTATCAAAATATTGATTCTCCTTCTCTCTCGCACTCTCGCACGCGCTTTTGCCGACCTTGCGCCACCAGGGCGCGTATAAACATTACTTAACTCAGCTTACACAGTACAGTACAGTTGCATATTACTGAATTCTACCAGGGCAGCTACTTACAAGGAAGAAACATGAAAGTTCTTTTCACGAAACAGTAACGCACGTCATAGGTAAATTTCAAAAGTCACAATGAAATCAACATTAAAAGCGTTTGAAAGATTTAAGAAATTGTGTTTTCTATTTTGGCGCCTACTTTTAAAAGCAACGCGCATGTCTCTTATAAAAAAAGAGAGTTGTTCACGTAAAATAGCCAGTGTTGTAAGAGGTACCTACTTGTTTTTTAATACCTAGGTACAGAAACAGGTACTTTATAAATGTACCTGAAAATTATAGGTACACATCAGATAATTCTTATGAAAATGAAAACGCCACGCCAGTTTTAAAAAAGCTTATTTGTAAATATGTTAACAAAAATTTTATAGATACATATTATTCCACCGCGTTTTTCGGTGATTCTTTTAATATTAATAATGTTTCAAAAGTATTATCCAACAGCCATTTCCTTTGATGGGTTAGAATTGGGTGTCCGGTACTAAAAAGCCGTTCCACAGGTGCAGACAAGGGGGTATCCAGCTCAAAATGGAAGGGGGGCAGCTTTCTGAATCCAACTTCTCTCATGGGAGAAGGGGGTTCATGGGGGAGCTGCAATAATACACAATTACCAAAGAAAAACACTATTTATTAATAAAATTAATTTTTGAACAGTAGTTTGCGAGGATTAGTTACAAATTTTCTATCTACAGCTTCCACTAATTGTTCCTTGTTTGCGAAAACCCAGTGACGATGAATGCTTAGCATGGCTATCTTATTTAACCTATTTTCACCAATAGTGCTTCTAGATCATGGGTTCATTCGGCGAAGGGAGCTGAATGGACGCTCGATAGTGCTTGTTGCACAGGGCTGTGAAAGCAAAATCAGTAGCGCCTTTCTAATGGTTGAAAAAACAATTCACTCTTTTTTTAAACTTCGATGACATCTGGCGCTTCTTTTACCTCATTCTACATTTTGAACCACAATTCCGTTTCTCCTTCAATGTCTTCCAAATTGTAAAAAGTTGCACAAGATGAAGTACTTTCATTCCATTCCTCCAGTGAAACATCTCTCATGTTATTCGGATGGAAACGTGTCAATGAAAATGCATACGATTTGTCTGTAGAAAATCTGACTTCTGAAGATGATATGATGGAATCCAAGTAAGGAATTATTAGAGACCCTCTTAGAAATTCTAAAAAGCCTAAAAATTCTTCTTCGATTGTGTTGGCCTTTTCATCGAAGAAACGTAATCCAATAGACAACTGTTCTTTGCCGCAATATCCGCAGATTCGTCAACCAGAATGCTGTAAGCGTAAGCTTCCTTAATCCTTGTGACGATTTGTTTCCTGATTGTACTGCCATGTAGAGTAATTATTTCATTTTGTATGATAGGGGGTCAGTATGAAGCGTTTTTCGGTCCGTGCTCAAAATGGAGTCTTAATTGTGACTCACCTGCTTCGACGCATAAACGGCATAAGTCTATAAGTACGCCTTCGACCAGATTTTTCCCTCTGAGAGATAAATCATATGTGCCATAAAAAATGACGCATGATCATGAAACAACCGAGGACAGTAGGTAATTTTGTGTTTTTTTTTTTTCCTATTTTTTTGCGAAGACTTTTTTTGTAGATTCCATTGCAGCCTTATCCCCCTGGGTATGTACATTTGCTTTGTAATAATCGTGCATGTCTTTGTACTTAGTGAAAGGTCTGATAATGAAAGAACCCCAACCACGTCTCATCATCCTGGCTGACGGCGGAAACATCACACAATATTTACTACTACTTACTGAATAAGCTAACCATGATGAATATGTGTCCAACCACTGGTGATTGAATTTCCTCTTGAGGTATTTGGCATCAGCCGCAAAATCGTAGTTCTTCGAAAGTACCCAGCCATTTTTGAGATTTTTTTTCTTATCAAGTGGTCGCCAGGCCGACGATATTTCCAATATCATCTTCATGACTGGCACCGTGGAAGAAGGCCTCGCAGTCGCAGTGTCTGAAGCAGAGGGTGGTTGTACTTCCTTGCCCTCATCGCTGCCGCTGCTGATACTAGTACTTTTCTTTAAGTTCAAATATTAAACAATGGTAGCGCCATCCAGTGTCCTAATTTTGGTTTATATATGTATGCATGCGTTTTTTTACAAATCCAATGTTAATGGCTGCTGGTAAATGTAAGCATAAAGTGTGTTCAACAAATAAAAATGATTTTATTTGTCTCCAGTTTATTTTCGTGTATTTTATGACATCCACTAGGCGGAAATCAAAATTCTTTAACACTTTCGTTTTAAATTCACTGCAAAAAATAAAATATAACTTTTACTAAACGTTGGTGTGGACGCGGCATAACACATGCAAACGTAGATATAGATACACAAATAAACGTCCATACTTACCATTCCTACTAAAAAACTTTCCAATACCCATTTTTGTATAATTTGTATTGAAGGTACGAAACAACAAATTTTACTGTCTTAAAAATTGCACAGACTGGTGACCCTTGTGTGAATGTAACTTTACTGCACTGACTCTAACCGAAATGCGACCGCTCTTATATATGTACGAGTACCCTCCCAAAATCTACAATGAAAATGAATAAGTGGTACGACAGCGAATGTGAAAAACTGGTCAAAGGGAGAAGGAAAACCAAACTTAAGTGGTTAAACAATACTGAACAAAACAACAGAGCTTACAAGGAGGCAAAGAGGAAAGCCAAAGTGGTACTCAGGAGAAAAAAAAAGAGAGAACACCAAGCTAAAGTAATAGAAGAATTAGAGCAAAGCTACAACAAGAAAGATTTTCGCTTATTCTATCAAGAGATCCAAAAAAAGCTGATCTCCAGCGGGCTGTGGAATGAAAAGTCACGTCTTTACTAGACTAAAGGAATGTTTATGATGTCAGATAAATTAGTTATCTTTTTTTTATACGAATCACAATGAAATTATTACATACCGAAAGTTTTATGCTTTGGTTAAGAATTTAGTCAGCAATTTTCAAGGAACTGGAACTGTTGGAAGGAAAGAAGGGTCTGGTAGGCCAAAGAAGATAGGCAACCAATACCACAATTCTGTAGTTTGTATGAATGAATAAAATAAAGGACAGTGTTAAATGAGAATACAACATGGCTTCCATACTTTAATGGCTTGTCTGTTGAGTAGTCCAAATACAGCTATTACACCTGCTTTAATTGAAACTGTAAGACAACGAATTAACGAAGCTGCAAAAACACCAATTAGACATTTATGTCAGCAAGTTGATGATTTAAGTTACGGTACATGCCACAGAATATTGAGACAAGCTTTGCATCTGCATCCTTACCGATTTATTTCCGTTCAGGAGCTTTTAGAACAGGATTATCCAAAAAAGACTTCAGTTTTGTCGTTGGTTTTTGGATAATCTCAATGATGAGCAGTTAAATTAAACCTTTTTACCGACGAAGCCTGGTTTTACCTTAATGGATATCTTAATTCACAGAATATACGGATTTGGAGTAGCGAGAATCTACACGCTACAATTAAAGCTCCCCTTCATCCACAGAAAATAGGAGTCTTGGTTGGAATGAGTCGTCGTAGATTAGTTGGGCCAATATTTTTCGAAGGCACGCTAACTGCAGCAAGGTACAGGAACGAATTATTGCAACCTTTCTTAAATGAACTTGACTATTATGAGCTACGGGATGGTTTTTTTGCAACAGGATGGCGCAGCAGCTCATGTAGCTGCAGATACAATTAATTTTTTACGCGAATATTTTGATGACCGAATCATTAGTAGGAATACTGCAACACCCTGGCCCCCTTGCTCTTGTGATATTACTGTTTTGGACTTTTTGCTATGGCCCTATTTGAAAAACACCATTTTTAAAACTCCAGTTAATGATTTAAACGAACTGAAACTTAGAATTGAAGAAAACTGTCAAGAAATTAACAACTCACCTCAATTATTACAAAATGTTTTTGAAGGTATGAGAAGACGAATTCAGAAATGTTTGGAGGAAGACGGCAGACATTTTCAACATTTGTTGTGATCATTACATTATTCATTTTATTCATTTCTTTTACTGTTGCTCAATAAAAGATTTCTGCTCCTAAAACTGACGTTTCATTATTATTTGATTCCAGCTAACACAACCTAACTTGAAATTGACATTATAAACATTTCTTTAGTCTAGAAAAGACGTGACTTTTCATTCCACAGCCCGCTGGGGACCAGCTTTTTTTGGATCTCTTGATATAAGAAAACAGCGCAAATCACAAAAGGATGGCAAGCAAAAACAATTTTTGTGGAAAACAAAGGTGAGTTGCTAGGAGCAGAAACGGACATACTAACAAAACGGGTTGAACATTACAACGAATTACTAACGACACAAGAAGACGAACCACACATGATCAGTATACCCTCGAATCTAATAAATAAGCAAGAAGTCGACCCCTCCCCCCAAGTAGAAGAAATCACTAAAACCTGAAAGAATGGCAAAAGTCCAGGAAGTGACGAAATATATGGAGAGCTTCTGAAATATGGTAGAAAGAAGCTAGCAGAAAGAATATATATAGAAAATAAAAGAAATCGCAGAAAATACAGTGGGAGAATACCAATGCGGATTCAGAAGGAACAGTTTAACAGTAGACCTAATACACTCACTATGGATGATACGAGAAGAAATAGAAAAGAAGAAAACCCAAGTATATGTCATATTCATAGATTTTCAGCAGGCCTACGATAGATTGAAAAGGAGCGAAGTAATCAATGCACTGAGCACTTTGGAATGTCCAGCAGAACTAATAAAATTAATAAAAATGACGCTGCAGGAAACATATACGCAAGTTTAATGCGGGGCTGTCAGAAGAATTTCAATCAAACCTGGGATTGAAGCAGGGAGACCCTTTATCCGCTACTCTTTTTAATATAGTACTGGAATCGATAATAAGGAAATGGCAACTTAAAAGAAATGGATAAATATTCTTGAACTCCCATCAGTGCATGGCTTTTGGCTTTTGCGGATGACTTGGAGACCATAGCAATGGACACAGAAAGAATTAAACGAAAGTAAGTACTTACTAAAAAATGTATAATAGAAATAAAAAAAGTGGGGGCAAAAATGAACATAGGTAAAACAAGGTTTATGATAATGGGGGCAGGAAAGGATCAACAGAGGAAGAACCTAAAAGTAAAAGTGGGAGAGGAAAAATACAGTTTCGTCTACCTAGGAGTAGCATTAAACCAAAGGGAGGAAATCGGAAGAAGGCTGCTTGAAACAAAAAGAGCAGGCTCGCTGATGAAAATCCTGAGAGCAAAAGACCTATCTTACGCGGCAAGGATACGACTCTATAAAACGGCAATCAGACCAGTAGCTCTCTACGCAAGCGAAAAATGGGAGTGGAAGATGTTAAGAAAATTGAATTATGAGGGAGAAAAATATTAAGGATGATATATGGCGGGGTGACAATATAACAGCAGAGTTATTAAAAGAAGATGGAAAAATACTACATAGGAAAATACACGAATTAAAACAAAAAATCTTGAGGGAAGAGGAGATTCCGGAAGAATGGAAGACCGGTATATAATAATAAAAAAGGGGATATGTCAGAATGCAAGAACTATAGAGGCATCTCCCTACTTCACGTGACATATAAAGCACTAACAATTATCACAAAAGGAAGATTACAAAAATACACTGAAAATGCATTAGGGGAATATCAGAATGGCTTCAGAAAGGGTAGATCCACGGTTGACGCAATCCACATACTAAATCAAATAGCCGAAAAAAGCTATGAGTACAACATAGAAATGCATATAATCTTTATCGATTTCAAAAAAGCATTCGACCAACTCAGAAGGGCACAATTAATGGGTGATCTGAAGAATATCAAAATACCCAAAAAAGTTAGAGAAATGTTAAAAACAACTATGAAAGAATCCAATGCTACCATAGCCACGGGACTAACTACATCCGAGAAAATTCGAGTAAAAAAGGCGTGCGACAGGGAGATGCCATGTCCTCTCTGCTCTTCACACTATCAATGGACGCAATAATCAAAAAAATAGGAGATGCAGGAACTATCAATAACAATCTCACGCAAGTCATAGCTTACGCAGATGACGTAGCAATTATATCAAAACGTAAGAAGGAATTGGAAAGAGCATTTCTGACTTTACAGCACCGCGCGAAGGAGCGAGGACTTGAAGTGAATGAAGAAACAACTAAATACATGTTCGCTAGCAGAAAAGACAAAAGAATGACAAATTTCATAAATGTGGATCCATACATTTAAAGAAGTGGAAACATTTAAATATCTGGGAACAATAGTGCATAGAAAAAATGAACAACAAGACATAAACGAAAGGATTCTGAAAGGAAACAGGGCATTCTACAGTAACAAACAAATATTAAAAGACGAGAAACTTAGTAAAAAAAACTAAAATAAGAATATACAAGACAATAATTAAGCCAATAAAAACATATGCAGCAGAAACAACACTGACGGTAAAAGACGAAGAAAAGCTTAAAATACTCGAAAGAAAAGTCATAAGAGCAATAGCAGGACAAAAGAAGATAGATGAAAATGAGTACAGGCAGTTAATGAATCATGAAATAGAAGATATTCTGGATAACGAAAATATAATAAGAAGTTTTTTTAGGGTTCCCGGTTGCGCACATTCGTCGCCCGTTCACGTACGATCAGGAGAGTTAAGACAGCGTGGTCTCCGGTCAGTACTTCGATGGGTGACCCGAAGGTTCCTCTCCCACGAGGATTGATCACTATGAGAGAGTAGATCAACAACCCCCCTTATGGGGGAGGTCCTTGCTCAACAATGGGACGTTGCGGGGCTAATAAAAAAAAATAAGTAAGAAGAGAAAAAGTCAGCTCTAAGATGCATAACAGAATGGGTGCCAGTGGGCAACATACCTCAAGAAAGACCAAAGTGTAGATGGAAAGAACAAGTAGAAGAAGACTGAGGAAAGATGAACGTGAAACAGTGGAAAAAACAATTAATAAACAGAAAAGCATGGAAAAAAGTGTTTCAGGCAAGAAGACATCAATCGCTGTGAAGTGAAGTGTAGGTAAAATTAGAAATACAATGGGCTAATCCGCTTAGTAAATAGGTTAAACTTAAGTTCTAAGTTGTAGAACAGCTATAATTTCTACTGAAATGCACGAGGGTAGTCTTTTATATTTCGGGATTAGAGAACAAAAACTAATACTTATTTATCATCGAAAATGGCTTTAATGTTTTTCAATATATTCTCCATGAAGATCAAAACACTTTTGCATGCGTGTGAACCAATTTTCGAAGCACTTTTTCCATTCCGATCGAGGTATCTACAACAAATGCATTTTGAACGCATCAACCGCTACTTTAGGAGTCGAAAAACGTTGACCTCGCAATTTATTTTTGATGTTCGGGAATAAAAAGAAGTCATTGGGTGCCAAATCAGGACTACACGGCGGATGACTCATCAAATCGACGTTTTGAGTGCTCAGAAAGTCAGTCGTTCGAGCCGATATGTGAGAGCTTGCATTGTCGTTTTGGAGAATGATCTGTATTCGGCGGTTGGTTTTCCTTATTTCTCCGAAGACTTGTGGCAATCAAATGGTTGTGTACCATTCAGAATTGACCGTTCTACGTTGCACCAATGGTAGGTACGGTTGAGACATGTCCAGTTTTTCCGAAAAAACAGGCGATCATTTGCTTCGAGCACGAACTACTTTTATTGGTTTGGCGCGCCTTGGAAGACTTTTGCTATTCTGAGTTTTACCGTACCGTTTTTTTTTGCTGTAGAGCAAGAGTAAATCGACACAGTCGGATATATAAGCGATAGCAGAATGTTCGCCTTGGTTTTGGACAATTAAAGATTATAATTGCTCCTGTCGAATTCAGTGCGGATCTTTGTGATGTGAAAAGGAAATAAAGAAATCGTGCAAGTGTTTTGCTAAAATTTGGTTCGTTCCCGTCGTCCGGAAATCTCGCTTCTGTCTCCACATTAACCGACCTCGTTGAAAGCAACTTAGCCCTCTACAGGGGCGTAACAACTACATCCCGTTCCAACGCTACCCCGAAGAACGTTGTCTTCCTTCCCCTATTTTTTTTGGAAATCGCCGTCTTATTGTGCCTGCCTCGCTTTAAGCCATCCACCGGAAGTTCAAGGTAAAAACTAAAGTTTTGTGAAGCGAAAGCTTACGTGCAACTTGCAAAATTCAATATCATTGAATCTTTTTACTTTCCCATACCTTATAGGTATAGCGTAAGTATTGAATTCATGAAAATTTTCGAAATCGAGATTTTAACGGAAATATCCGTTTTGGGTCTCTAGGAACCCGAAAAAGTGGTTTTTAAAAAATGTCTGTCTGTGGGTGGGTATGTACGTACGTACGTATGTATGTGACGCTCCTACAGCCGAAAGTATTGCTCCGATTTTGATGCGCTTTGGAATGCGGGGGTGTATCGAAAATTCATCGAAAAAATAAGATTTTCAAAAAAATCCGAAACCGGAAGCGGAAGTTACGCATGTTTTTTTGGTATCACTTTTTTCGTGATTACAATTTCGAAACTTTTATCGCGGATAACGATAGAGGGTCATAAGACAAATCTGTTAGTTTTTTGCTGAACTCGCTAGCTTTAAAATGTAGGGCGCTATGATTATTTGAAAATTTTGAGTTTAACGCCCAATTACTCGAAAACGGATGAATCGATTCAAATGATTTTTATTTTCTGAATAGTATAAGAAGGGTAAAATGAGGTGATATAAAAAGTTTATTGAAAAATTATAAGGGGCCTAAATTACGAATTTTCAAAATTTTGGAAATTTTCAAAAAATTATTTCTCAAAAACTGCTCCAAGGAATTTTTTTAAACTTCATATGTCGATAGACCTCGCAAGGGGCTATCGTTATGTTTGTTGAAGAACTCCGTAATTTTCCTGTGGCGCCCTCTACAAAGCTTGGAAGTTTGAAACTTCAAACTCCTTTAATTAATAAACGAAAAAAGATAGGAAGCTGGGGTTTTCACTGAATCGCTCAGTACGTAATGGAGCATATGAATATGCAAAGAAATATTACACTCGTGGATATATGTAAGCGCACCGGCCCCCTCCCCCCTCTTTTTAGAAAAATATTTTTTTTATTCTAACGGTTGTTATTTGTTTGCGCCAAAGAATCTT
>JABXWE010036298.1:0-23615 GCA_014611495.1 Limonius californicus
TTAATATTTTTGTAAAATAAGTAAATAAATAGAAACAAACAAAAATCTGTTCGTTTTTGAAAATTTTAAAATGGTTTGGTTTCACTAGTGAATTCAAACGCTTTGATTTCACTAGTGAATCATGAACTCTTTATGACGGTTACTATGGAGTTAATAAAGTCAATTTAAATTGTCAAAATGGAATAAAAAATTTTGTTTTGCAAAGGTACCCTGAAAAGCAAAAAAATAGAAACATTATCTGCCGTGCCTGGGATATGTGACAGAATAAAAAAAACATCTGCGAAAGCTATTGCCGTATTTTACGGGTTTGTTTCTGCTGAAGAAGGAAACAGCAGACAAAGGCGAGCTCTGCTTCAGCATTTTGCTGGTTTTAATTTCGCACAAAATTCACATGAATTAGAACGAAAAGTGAAATGGGCTACGGAACAATTCAGTTCAAATGAAATAACTGTAATTTGCAATATTTTGGGAATTGATTATGAAGGAGAGGAAGATGCAGTTATCAGAAGGATTTTGATGTATTTAACCAATTTAAATTACTTTACGCAACAGCAAGTTGATGATGATCAAAATGATGTAGAAGTAGACGATACTCCAAGCGTACATTTACGGGGACAACAGCAGCAAGTATTGTATCAACCTCAATATACTATGTCTTTTAGAGATGTGGAAGATACCATCCGAACCTTTGATGGAAGTGACCAATATCCGGTGGAAACTTGGATTTCAGATTTCGAGGAAAATGCTGTCATGATGGGATGGAATGATCTACAAAAATTAATTTTTGTAAAAAAATTACTTACGGGTCTGGCGAAACTTTTTATTCAAGGTAAACGTGGTATAACCACCTTCGGAATTTTGAAAACTCGTATTCTAGAAGAATTTTCAGTAAAACTTACCAGTGCACAGCTCCATCAAATACTATTACTGAGGAAGATGCGACGAGATGAAACAGTTCAGGAATATTTTCTAATCATGAAGGAATTAGCAGCAAGAGTTACAGTTGAACCCGAAACACAGATCAGTTATATCGTGGAAGGCATTACGGATGATATAAACAAAAAAATTTTTCTATATGAAGCTACAACGTTACGGGAACTAAAAGTTAAGCTGGAAGTTTATGCAAGAGTGAAAAGTAAAGCAGCAACACTTAATTTTACGATTAAACCCGAACCAGAGAAGAAAGTGATGTCAGCAGTTATCCCCAAACCCTCATCAGGCAGTTCAAGGAGCTATAGTGGACCTGCTAAATGCTTCAACTGTAATGGGACCAACCATTTTGCATCTTCGTGTATCAAACCGAAGAGAGAAAGGGGTTCCTGCTACTATGTGGGCAAATGGACCATCTTAAGTATAATTGTCCAAGCCGAGATACCCAGCCAAGAGGGCAACCAAAAATGACGTCGACATCAGCTATTCATCTGTTGCAAACCGTAACCCGAGCTGACAGTCCCGAAAATGGTAACAGTTGGTCGTGGCAACCATCTGGAGGACCTCCCGGAGGTCTGCCATCGTCGCTTGTGCCCGATCTACGAAAGAAAATCGAATTGGTAGAAAGTGAAAACAAAGAGCTGGTTCTTAGTCTGGAACAGCTCGATTTGGATTGCCAGAAAACCACGGACAAGCTGGTAACGTTAAAGAACGGCCTCCAAACTAGCTACAATGAACTCAAAGTAGACTTCGAGAAGCCCTAAAGGGAATATGTAAGGAAATTGTAAGGGCCGGAAATTCCAGGAAGCCCTTAGAAGAGAGTGTTAAACGTTTATAAGAAGAAAACGACATACTACTGACAAAACTGGTAATTTCCCAAAAAGAAATGGAAACTCACAACGAGTTCGTTTAATAATACAAGGAACTCGGAAGCATTTGTGAGAATAATAGTGTTTTTTTGGAAGAACAAAGTGATAAAGATAAAGAGCAGAATGAGTTGTGCACCAGATTAAAAAATGATAATATAAAATTGCGGATTAAACTTGAAGAATACGAAAAAAAGGAACGAAAGCGTTGAACTAAAGAACAAAATTGCCAGGCTGCAGGAAGAAGGCGATGAAGTATAGAAGAGTGCCAACGAGAAGAAGAAATTACAGGATGAAAATCAGAAATTGAAGATCGTCATTGAATATCTTCAAATTAATGTTGAAGAGCTGAAGATGGATAAAGAAGTCTTCAGAATATAGTGCGAAAAACTAAATAACGAGGACCTTCAAAGAGTTAAAACTGTATTAGACAAAGACAGAATAAGGTGTTTATATTTTACGTTATTGCGGTTTACATTGTGATTATTTTAGCTGTTCCAAGATATTTCTTAGATATTAGAATTATGGGTTTTGTTATGATTGAGGACAATCATGGTCAGGATGGCCGAACTATAGTAGAATGTAAATTAGTATTAGTTATTAGTTATGTTATATCAGTTATGTTAGTAGGAGTGAGTAAGTGATTAAGGGTGGGTAAGAGCACGTGAAAGTGTGCTACAGCCACCATTATGTTGTTTATGTAATTATGTATGTGGTAATTAATAATAAAGAGTTATAACCACCACAAACATAATAGGTGGTTTGCTCCATATTTGATTAGCTCATTGGTAATATTGTCTTGGTTAGGTGTTTTTCTATTTTTTATCTTTGTCACAGCTTTTTTCACCTGCTCTTCACTTATTATGATATCTTCTTGTTAAAATTTGTCCTTATGCTTGATGTTTTTCTTCATTGTCTTTGCTTGCATCTTCGTTATATAAATTGTGAAAGTACTTAACCCAGTCTTCTTTGCTTTTTGCATTAATTTCTCTATATTCGTTAACAGCTTAAAAAGTAATTAGAAATTAAGGAAAAATAAATTTAAATAATTCTAATACGTAAGAACCGGCTCCCCCTGGCTAAAGATTATGTGTATTCAAACAGATATTAAAAAAAGTTATAACTAGCGACAAAATCACAAAGAAACCTATTTCTTTTATTTCAAGTCAGAAATAATTTTTCAATTAAAGTTTTGTTAATAGCCCAGAAACTGAATATTTTCCATCCTCACTAACTTTCTGGTCTGTGAATAGGTAAAACCTAAATTAAACATGGTTAGTCGCATAAAAGACGAGTTTTAAACAGAGGTATCATTATTTTTTCAATCTGGTGGGCTTTGCTTAAACAAAAATTAAAGTACTAGCACAGTTGCACCTTCCAAGAAACTCTATGAAAAATTAGCACAGATCAAGAGGACCAATAGAAGTGACCATCTTTAGTATTAATCGCTAAGTTAACGTGCTAGAAATTACTGTTTCTGTAGATATAGTTGAATGGATCCGGTACGGTCACTATTATTTCTCAAGAGATTTTGATGAGCTACTATTCTATAGAAATTTCGCTTTGCTGAACAGCAAACAATCAATTTTTTGTACAGCACTGTAACCACTGCTAAATTCCAGAGTTATCCATTCGGATCCAGATTCAGAAACCTTACAAGAATCCACCCAATGGAAACGTAAAGAATCTCCACCGTCAACTTGAATGATAGACTGTTTGAAAACAATAAGGGGAGACATTGTGGTAAGTTTAACTACCCGAGTCTCTCTACATCATGCCAACGTATGCGCGCAGAAGTTCAAAGTTGCAGCGACCACCATTGGTGAATGTGACTGTTCCGAGGTCAACCACCAACTCCCTTCTAGCCTAAACCAAGCTTCTTGTTTAAAACTCTAGAAGCATTAATTAAGAAGTAAAATATTACTGGTAAATTCTGAGGTGGAAACAGAAGGAAATGTGTATTTTGAGAACCAAGGAAAGCATAATTGAAATATCGTTAAGAGAAATTCATAAATGGTAGTAGAGATTATGTTGGAAAATAAAAATCGATTAGATACTTTTTAGTTTGCTTCCTTAGGCTGTGAAAATTCGCTGTTGACAGAATAAAGTAATAAGAATTGAGCTATATTTGATCGAGTATCAAATTTTCGTTGCAATTATAAAAAACTGTAGCTGTAAACAGATTTGCACAGCTTGCCTTTTAATTAAGTATACATGCGTCTGAGATTATCTTACAATTGACAAAAATATAGTATCTAAACTCAGATACTCATATACATAATTTTATTAATCTAAAGCCATTTTAATAAACATTCAGTGCTAATGCTACTCAGATAAAACCATTTAGCTAATCTCGTGCTACGTCGGCGTAGTCGCATCTGATAAATTGTTATCATTTAATAAAAATGACAAACACAGAATTAGCTATTCACATATATTTTAATTATGTTAATCCGTGTGAAGTAGAAATGACAATAATACCTTCTATTTATAGAGTAAAGTTCATTTTATACTGCTCTGCAATTTAAATAAATACCTATTACAGTTTCAGCATGTAGCGCACTCTCTTATCTAAGCAAAAATAAACTGTAGTGTTCAATACTAGTAAACTCTGCCTTAGTAAATCGGTAGTTCTCTTTTATGCAAGAGGAATTAGGAGAATCATTTGCTGAATCGGTACTTTTTTCAGCAAGTTGCTTCGAAATGTATGTAATACGTATGCCTCCTTCGAGAATCCACTTGTTTTGGAATTCCACTAACTTGTTTTGAATTATTCGATTAGTTGGTCGTTTCCATTCTATTCTCTTCGTAAGTGGGACATTTTCAGGCTTACTGGCGAACTCGTTTCTATCAATATGATACAATGTCAAATCAATAGCAGATGCGTTTAATTTAACTTGGTTTATTGCACGAACTATAGTCGTTTTTCCTAGAGTTTTATAGTTCTATTAACTAACGCTACGCTTCAAGAATATATATCTGAAGCTGAATTATTTGTCATTTGGCAACCTTCACGAGTGGAAATTGTTATACAACGTTAATTACATACCTCCGTCGATCTAGCATTTTGAACTGACGTAACCATTTCAAACGACCCAAGGTAAATATAATATAATATTCTCTATAATTTGATGTTAATCTTGGATGTTTTACAAGAAACTAATTTAAAACACAGATAGCACGGGCTGGCATAATGACAAATATTTCTCGATACAATTAGTCTTCACTTTTGTTCTATTCTGTTCTGCTATTACTAGCGTATGTATTTGTCACATTACGTTATAAATGTCTTCAATGATAACTAATGTCACCATGTATTACCATCAGATGTAATATATTTCTTTCTTGTGATATTACATGTTCTTTTCGTAATAATCTAAAGCGCACAGTCTTAAACGGTATCGTCTATTCTCAACTACTTTTGTCTTCTGTATAATAACCGTTATTAAAGTACAGTAGTGTCCATACAACGCAATTATAAATATTATGTTGCGTGAGCTTACACCTGACTAAACATACTTTCCAACTAATTAAAAATTTATGTAGCCAGCGAATTACATTAATATTTTATTATATTTCTCAAATTCTGTAAATTTGCGATAGGTTTATGGTTATTGTTATTGAAGGAACTAAATAAAATCCAAATTTACCTACAATACAAAATTTAAAAATACTTTTATAATCGCCTGCTCTTCAGGTCACATCGTTGCTTTGCTCCTGCATATAACCTACCAGCACTGAATATGACCGCTTACCGGTCGCAATGTACATCTACATTACTTTCTTAGTTTTTATGAGCATTAAAAGGTTTGTTCCCCTCGATTTTGAGACATTATAATATCCACAATTAAAGCAACATGTGAAACTTACAAGAAAGTAAGATTATAATGAAGTTGACGTCTTCTTCTTCTTCTTCAACTTGATTTAGGCTTTAAGGCTTAAGTCTCTTTCCATGGACTTTTCCATCTCTAGCTATTCGGACCAGTCGATCGTTGTTCATACGACTGATGTGTTGGTTCCAGTCTCTCCTGCGCTGTCTTACCCATCTTACAACATCTTGGATTTGGCACGTTTCTCTTATGATTCGACTCCTTACCCTGTCTCTTAACGTCTTTCCAGCTACTGTACGTAATGCTCTCATTTCAGCTGTTCGCAACAGGCGTTTCGTTTTAGAATTCTCAGCACGAGTCTCAGCAGCATACGTCATTATAGGTCTTATACATGTTTTGTATACTCGCACTTTGCTTTCTATATTTGGGAACTCATTTTGCCATATAAGATCTTTGAGGCATCCCGACACAGCTGTAGCTTTAATTACTTGGTCACTCACTTCTTTTGCTAGGTTACCTTGACTGGATATGTGTGTTCCCAGGTAGGTAAATGACATTACTTGCTCAATATTCTGATTGTTAAGAACAAGCTTACATCTTCGAGGCTCTCTCGATATAACCAGGCTTTTTGTTTTGTCCTAGATTCTAATATTAACATATTTATGACTAGATAACATTATATGTAACTTAATTAAGTGTAACATAATATCCGTAGATTTCGCCCAATCAAAACCAACCGATTCCTTTGGGAAATTATAGCTAGCACTGGAAGAATTTGAAGTAGATCATAACATAATTAACCTCTTAAAAGAATTTGACGACAACCACATTGCATATATAAAGATAGGAAACAGATTATCAGTCTAAACCCATAAAAACTACTAAGAACTTATGACAAGGATGTTTCTTTGTTTCTCCTACTTGAAGAAATGGAAACTAAGTAGTTAAGGCAATTTTGCTGATGACCAGCTTGTCACGGTACAGGACTTGTACGACTTCTAGTTGAACTAGAACTAGAACTAGAATAGAAAAAGCTCGGGATGTAATAGGATGACCAAACGGAATGTGATGGGTTAAACACATATCACAAACAATGAAATATAATTGGAAAAACTACAGTGGAAGGGGTTCTGACTTATGGTAGCGAAGTGTTGATACTTACAGCAGAATAGGAAAATTATTTTAGCAGTCGAATTAAACAATTTAAGACGAAGCGCAAGGATCTCACGAATAGAACACAGCACTAATGGCGAAGTGATAGGAAAAATACGGGCACACGACACAGTATTGGATAGATTTAAACGGAATAGGTTAAAGCAGTTTGGGCGCCTTATACAAATAGCTATCCCCTTTTCCTGCCAACCAGCGCATGTATTGTGCCTTGTCTATTCAATTTTTTCCAGCTACCTCTTCTATCTCGTCTGTCCATATCGTATTGGGACGTCCCCTCCTTTTTGCCAGTGTGAGATACCATTTGGTAGCTTTTTTAGTCCATCGGTCTAATCTGGCCAAGTGTCCTGCCAACTTCCATTTGAGAGATTTACAACTTTTTGCCACATCGCGGGTTTTTAAGCGTCTTTCTATTTCATTTAGCCTTACTCACTTTTCTAATGATATTTTTAGAATAGATAGCAACAGTTTATTTTGAGTGATTACTTGCTTATTAAGTGAGCCTTTGGTTGTTGCCCAAACCTGCGCACCATTTATTAGAGTAAGGATAATGCATTTACGGAGAACTTTTTATTTTAAATATAACGAAACGCCTCCTTTTAATATGTGCGCTAGTGACCAAAACTTCTTCCATCTTTGGGATATTCTGCGTTGGATTTCTTTTTCTTGCTTGTTTTTGAAGTTGACCGAGATCTATTGTTTCGGAGACCAATTCCAGTTTTGTGCCTTGAAACATTATTATGTTTTCTGATCTGTTTGCCAGTGGTTTCTTCTATTTGCAGTCCTGCCTCGTTGTTCTTATTACTCAGGCTGTTTAACATTATATCCATTTCTATTGTAGATGTGGTGAATAGGACTACATCATCGGGAAATCTTAAATTAGATAGCTGTTTGCGATTAATGTTAACTATTATTGTTTCATGTCAGATTCCTGAAGATTTGTTCAAGTATGGCCTTAAATAATGCTGAGGGGAGAGAGTCTTCCTGTCGTACTCCTCTGAGAATTCGGATCGGTGGGACATTTTTCTCCAATTGTATGCATGCCTAATTATATTTATGGATTTGTTGCTTATTATCTGCTCTTCCAGTGCCTGCCATATATAGTGGTGTGATGTCGTCATCGCCCGGGGTTTTCTTATTTTTTTAACTGCCTTCCTGATCTCCGTTCTTTGGATTATTGGGGTATCTTGTATATACATTTGGCTGCTGTTCAGTTCTTGTTGTTCCTTTCTCTTCTATGCAGAGTTATGATTACTATTGTAAAGTTCTTTGTGGTATTCGGTTACAATCATTACTATTTTGTCTCCATTTCATTCTTTCTTGTTGGTCTTCGGATCTGTTAGCTTATGCAGCCAGCTTCTTCCTCTGTATAGTTCTTTCCCAATTTTCTTTGTTGAGCCATTGTCTTCCAGTATTGTTTTAATTATTTTTTCCTCCCAATTTCTATTATCAGTTCTGATTGCTCTTTTAGTCATTTTGTTCTATTCAGAGTATTCTACTTGTGCCCTTATACTGGTTGTTCTGATTTGTTACAGCTCTTCGCCTTTTTCTATCATTTCTCTGGTCTTGTTTGTGATCCTTTCCTATATTTTTGTGTTCAACTTTGTGGATTGTTGCGAGCAAGCTGCTTTCGAATTTGTCGTAAGCTTTTTGTAGCTCCATTCCATTTAATTATTTCTGCTTGGGTATATATTTGTTTAGGTGTTGCTTGAAGTCTTTGATACTGTCTTCTGCTAGTGCTGTTTTTGTCTTATTTTTAAATATTCAAACGCCTTATAAGACTGCCAAAAATAATAGTCTAACACAATTCAGGATTTAGTAGGCAATTACACACAAGACAGAAATAGATGGAGAATAGAGGTGGTAAGACGGCTTGCAACTGTGTAAAACCCATATTATACATAAAACTAACCAAACCAAAACTAACATAAAAATATAATATGTATATTAAAAAATAAATACTACTAAATTCGTTTTATTGTAAATCGACAGTGAAGAATGCGATTCTACGACATCAACCAACTTTTTAGTTTTTCAACTAGTAAGTAACCATAGCATTTTAACCATTTAGCTTCTAAACCTAAGGTGTTAATATGTGACTCTTGTACTTCCAACCATTAGCGAATTTCCTCATTTCTTATATAGTGAAATCTAGAGACTCTACAACTGCTTTTTCAAAAATGCAATCCCGAAGTTTTCAGTTTATTTTTATTCATCCCCTAAATTTCGCACACTTTACACACATTAATCATGACACTCTACAACTACATTACAGGTAGTTGTTTTGGCCTTTCTCTTTATTCTATCACGCCACAAATCAGAAATTAATTGTTTTATCGCCCTTCGTGTTTGGTTGATATTATTAATTATATCACTAATACAATTTCCAGATGCAATAGAGTATCGCCGATGTATTTCAATCGTTTAGTATTTTTTTCTTATATCTGTATCTGTATTTAAATGGTATGCCCTTTCACCTACGAGATAATATAACCTTCAATGTGGCAATACGTTTGCTATTATAGAATACTTTTGCACATTTCTAAATTTATTGGTCAGTTTTAATTAATACAGAACTTTATTTCAGCCATTCTCCAGTCTCACTATGTTTCACTAGGTATCATTGATTTAGTCGCCGATTTTATTTCTGACTTGTATGTAATCAAAATGTTTGCATGGGAAATAAATTGCTGCTTTTAATGAATGGCGTTTCGACCCTCATTCAGCAATCCTGTTAATTTTAAGATGACTAACTTCCTTGACGGAGTGTTACATAGTGATACAATGGTAGAATTTAGTTGACGGATAGGTTGTCTGCAGGTATATATTTTAGTAAATTTCAAACAACGTTGGTGGCATAACAGTCTCTCTGTCGTTATTATTATTAGTATTTGCACCATATCGGCCTACAGTTCATTACTTCTTACACCTGTTCTGCCGTTAAAGTCGTCTAATAATATCATTTTCGAGCGACTACTTAAAGAAATATATAATCTATAATATGAAAATTATGTACTTGTAATACAATGTACCTATCACTAATCAGATAAACACATTTTACTTTGTCAAATAATAACTTACACTACTTCAAATATTTTTTATCATGATTGCTGATTTTTCTTCACATAACATTTTTTTCAAGCTTTTGTAAAATGCTACTACTGTACCATGAACGAGAGTCTGTTGAAAGAAAATTTTTCGTGGACCCTGTGTTCTGTATTAGAAAAGAGAATTTTACCCAAAAATGCAGGAGTTTTGAACATTTTGCTTGTTAAAACAACATGGATGTGCCGCTTTAATTGTTAAATAAGCACCTGCTTTGAAAGCTCTAAAACGTCCTCTTTAAAGAATGCAAGTATAAAATGTAAGAAGTTTAGTGCTGAATTCTTTAAAATGGTAGTGAAGGCATTGCGGAATGTTTTCTTAGGCAATTTAAATTACTCAAGGCGAAAGAAAAGCGGTGCAGAGAAAGAACATCACAAGCACTAAATAATTGAAAATCATAAAATATCAGATTGTCGTAGTCTCCTTCGTTTTATGCTTCATATAGTTTCCTTGGATGTTCGAATTTTCCCTATCATGTATTTATTCTCTCCATGCAAACAGAAACGAAGCTTAAAAATTGTGCTGCAAATATTAAATCAGAAATTGGAAGTGTATAGGTTCCTAAAATAAATAACCAGTTAATTAAAACCATACCTTTATGTTTCATTTCACCGTAATGTTAGGATCATCTTACAAATATTCTCATTTTCACTTTTTCACAATTCAAGTACGGATATATATTGTTAAAATAACATACAAATAGACTACATGCAGGAACGCATTGCCACTCGAGGCCACAGCGAAATGTAGTCGATCCGCTGAGGCGATCGAAGCTGAGGCGATCGAAGCTGAGGCGATCGAAGCTGAGGCGACCGCATTTCGCTTAGTTAAGTTTAGGGTCCATGTTGCATGAATGTTTAGTGTGTAAGGAACGCCCGCACCACCCTGAAGTAATGCGAAAGTGGTTCCGGGGGGGGACGGGGACGGTAGTATGAATGAATGGGAAAAAAAAGACTACTAACAAACCTGTTTACTTATAACTTTCGTTAAAAGGCGTAATCGTATACTTAGAAGAATTTCACTTCAGTATTACTCATTATATCGAAATATGTTATAGAAGTGTGTAAAAATAAACAGATTTTCATTTAAACATACTTATGTAACAAATCGCAACATAATTATTGTAGTATATTTCGTTTAAAATTTCTTACGTTAATTAGATAATTTGTATAATAACATATTCATAAACATATTTTCCATGGATTGTAACTTCTTTACACAACAAATTTGTAAGTCCGTAACAAAACCTTCCAACAAAATGAACCTCATTTTCGTACTACAAAACTATACAAGAATTCTGGAACCAATTTCGAAGATATGTTCAGAACAATTTCAAGTTTTTAGATTCTGGTTCCAAACCAATTAGTTGTGCTTACCGTCCAAGCTTTGGTTGCTATTACTATAAGGCGGTAGAGAAGTCCGAGTACGGTAGTAAAAAATGGAAGGTAACCATATACTTCACGACATACGCGTGACGAGCTATTTACACAACTCCATAGCAACAGAATTTAATAGCAACCACATCAATTTTTTGAAAATCTAGTTAATATTTTTAAACATCGGTTTTATACTTTTTTTTTTTATTTGATAATATTATTCCGACTATGTAAGAAACAAAATCAGCAACTTAGGCGTTAACCAGATTTCTAGTGGTCAAGGATTATTACTATCCTCGACCGGAAACTGCACTTGCCGCTTGCGGCGCACTTCAATTCCCGTCAAGGTAATCTGTAGTACCTGTGCGCCGTAAGGGTCCGCTAATCCAACGCATCCATTCCCGTCAATGTTCAAGTTGCTAACAATTTTCGTACTTCATTTCCCGTCCGCTGTCTACCTGCTATATGTAATAGGGTTGACATAGATATATAAATAAAACTACAAGAGTTCACTGAAATATTTAAAACTTTTTTTGCCTAGAAACAACATATTTGTAAATTACAAGGTGTATTACGATTAAATGCTATTTCTACAAAAACTATATTTCCAAATTTATAAGAAATACATTTTATAAAATCTAAACGTCCAATTTCTCTATTTTCATACTGATTAATGTTATTAGGTACTAATAAAATTTTGACAAGTAAGCACTTTTCTTCGAGTTTGACGTTCCTCCCGGCTATTACAACTATTAATTCGTATGTAAGTATCCGTTTGCATTCAGTTTAAGCTTTCAAAAATACGTATATGTTTGGATTATGCATTGAGCAATATGATTTAAATTTACTATGGAAACTTTAACATGTGTTTGTGGTGCGTGACAACTCTGCGGAATCATCTGCCCAAATACGGGGTGGAAATTTTGAATCTTCACTTATGTAGTTGTCTATTAAATAATCGGCGAATTTGGTGACTCTAGAATCGGCGGGTTTTCCTTCTGCCAGTTCAAATGAAAATGCATCACCTACTTCGTCTGATGATAAATATGTCAAACCAAAGTTACAGTGTAACAATTTTCCAATTAGTGAAGTTTTGTCCTGATATTCTTTTGCCAATCCAACTTCCTGTATTTTCCGATACCTATATTTCAAAAATAATACAAATATAAATAATTATTATTGCTGTATTATAATTTTTCTCTTACCACGATTGAGCTAGGTGAAATCTGAATCCTTTAATTTTGACCTCCGGAAATATTTCTGCGATACTCGAATGGATGGCTTGTTCAAGTCTACTACTATGGTTTGAGGTTGTAAACAGAAACCAAGTTGAGTACATTTTAAAATCAATGTTTGCAATAATTGTTTATATGTGGATTTCTACTTGTTTTTTAATAAGCAAAACGCCACTGGAACGTATGTGTCGTTCTGGTATACATGAATCGTAAAAAGCTGCAGAAAGTACTTTAGACGGTACTTAAATGTACCATCAATGTAAAAAACTTGTTGTCACATAAATTCCAAGTTACTTGTGCATGAAAATATAATAATTTCTTCATTATGATCGTTGGCCAACAAAAATTTCTCGCTCTTTGCGGTAACGAATTTAAATATTCCTGAATTTCCTTGGAATTCTTGGGTAACCTAACCTCTGCTTGCCCATATTATTTATAATGTAAGTCATATCTTTATTAGTGAGACTTTCCAACAGTTGTCCATGAAGAGTTACTTCGCGGTGTATAATTTTGGGCGGTCTTTCATGTGTCGATTCTTCTGCTTTTCTCTTCACTTGATTGTTCACTTTTTGTCGGTTTAATACTTTTTCTGTCGCTGTTTCATGTTCATATTCATCATTTTTTTAGATAATGCTAAACTTGACTTATCACCAAGAGTGGATACTTTTGCTTTGCACGACTTTTTAATGCAACACCAACGTGTGTCTGTTGTTGTTTTCAATACACGATATTTATAAAATTTATAGTTTTCAAATAATATTAAAGGTTTTCCTTTTTCACTCAACATTTCTTCTAAGGGCACCTTGTTTACAGTAAAAGCAACCGACGTCCAAAGCAACAGTTTATGCAACCGAAGTAAACACAGGGCAACTTAGGAATAACTGAGACCTTTCTTAATTCTTATAATTATTTATAGGAAACATTTTCTGAAGGGGTGGTAACTTACGTTAAATGATTGTTATTAGTTATCCTTAGCGGAACTACTGCCAGTGGATTAACGTGAGTAACTTTTGGGTGTTTTCATTAATGACCTACAGGTATGCGAATAATTCATTTTTGGGTCAGATGGGAATTGAAGTGAGCGATTAAGTACCTGGACAATCCCTTGACGGGAATGGAAGTATAGGATTATTTTTTTAACTGCTCTTGACGGGAACTGAAGTGCGTCCGCCGCTTTTCATGTTTAAGTTACTATTATGTTATATATTTTGCAAGTACATAGTATTTAAGATGTTTTATTCGATTCCTATTACATTTATAATTTTCAATTAATGACTTTGAAACCCATAATATTAATGTATTAATTTAAGCATTTATTGTTTCGTTATATAAACTATTTATACATATTAGTGATAGAAAAAGAAGAGGGTAATGTAATCTTGAAACCCTCTGTTTTAATTTTAAACCCAGATAATAGGCGGAAGATCTTACTTTATCAAGGGCGTTTGTGGAAGTCAAAAACATTTCGTTGCTTTCTGGCCTTGTGCAGTTTAATAGTTGTAGTGTATATATATGAAATATAAAATACACACTTAAGGTAATTTATTATAGAAAAAATTATCGGTTTTGGAGATAAATTCGAAATAATATAAACATTTTTCGAACCTATCCTGAGATATAAACAAGATAGATATTTTAAGACGTGCATATTTACAACTAAAATAAGCCAGGATCGCTCTTGGATAGTAATTTTAAAACATAACAAATATTACTTAAAGAGACATGAAGAATGACTTCTACTGTGTGAAACCGCGTTCCTCAATACATTTACTTTATGAGGAAGGATTGTTATAAATTACGCTGTAGATTCCGCCTCAAGAAGGCGCACTAAACAGAATGGTAAACTTACACCGTTAGTAATAGATATTCGTTATCCAACGTTTCCAAAACTATTTGGAAGATAATTTTGATACCAAAAACTATTTTGTATAGCTAGGAATATACTTATCCGAACTGAAATCAATATATGTAGATAAGGCGTAACTACAACTGCTATAACTAAACATGGCATAAACAAAAGGTTCTCGAATAGTGGGATACTCAGATGGAAACTAACAGCCCTTGAATCTAAACAAATTTAAAAAATTTCAATATTCAAAATCTATCGAACTATGTTGTGTACTGCAGTGTTTAAAGTGGTATAGACATACATGACCTACAGCGTAGCATGGCACCTAACCGCAGGAAGCGTAAACACTTCTACTCCAGAAAAGGTTTACTACGGTGGTTTGCCATTGCCTTGCGAGAAAGAACGACCGTTACAAATTCGATGTTCTGGTACATAGAATTGAACTTTCAGCGTAGTCTAACGCGCTAACCTCTAACCCACGATCATCTCATAAAATTTTTAAATATAAAACTGAATATCAAAACGTTACTCTAGACACCAATAACGAAACTACATAAGGAAGTTCGTACAACGGACCGCTGAGAATTTGTAAGACAATTAACCCACTTGCAGGTCCGTTCAGATCAATATACAGTACTTACTACTTTTACGATATTCACTTTCTTCATAATTATGTCTACCATGCTATTATTCGGTTATTTTATATTTAGTAACTCTCCACATACAGGGTGATTCAAAAGGTGTGGTCCAAACCAAAAGGGTGTGCTGTAGGATGCTACACGAAACAAAAAGTATTAATAAACCCATGTCTTATTTCCAACCGTTATCTAGTTACAGAGGATTTCTTTGTTTTTATCATTGTTCTGTTAAATCAAGTCATAATAGGAAATGTCAAACAAATGCGAACTTGTTATGACAGAAGGTGTTTCAAGCTTAAATTATTATTGTTTTCTATGTGTGGTAATGATGGAGCCTTTTTCTGCACGTGAATATGCAGAAATGCATTTTATATATGGCTATAGCAGCGAGAATGCTCGTGCAGCTGTGGTAGAATATCGGAGAAGGTATCCTTACTGGCGACAGCCTGACCACCGAACATTTGAACGGTTGCACCGAAATTTCTGTGAAACAGATATGGTTAGACCACCTCATCATGTTGGAAGAAATAACGTGGACAATAATACTGACATTATTGACGCAGTCCAGCAAAATCATTGACGAGTACTAGAAGAATTTCTAGGCAATTAGGTATTATCTACCCAGTCAATGCAAACAACAATAATTCAAACTTGAAACACTATCTGTCATAACAAATTAGCATTTATTTGACTTATTTTCTATTATGACTTGATTCAACAGAACAATGATAAAAATAAAGAAAGCCTCTGTAACTACGGTAGACAACGGTTGGAAATAAGACATGGGTTTATTAACATTTTTTGCATCGGGTAGCATCCCACATCACACTCTTAAGTTTGGGCCACACCTATCGAATCACCCTGTATGTTATTATATTTAATTTAGTTCATAAATAATTAAAAAATTGGTTTTTAGGACTTTTTCATTGCACTGCTGTCTGAGATCAAGTTAAGAAGCTCCAGTAGGTTTCTGCTGGGAGTAGAGTTAGTAATTAAGCTAATTGATATTAACTATACTAAGTTACTTGGAGAAATAAATCATACCAATAAAAAACTTCGAGGCACATTTTAGTGAAGAAAGTAGATATAACACATTACATATTAGTCAATAATCGTTTCTATAAAGAACTTCCTTAATTATTTCGCTAATAGAAAATTCTACGATATATAAGTAGATTCCAAATATCTGTCCTGAATACGAAATTCAGGACATCATACGACGTAAACAGATTATATTCTACAAAACCAGATAACTAGATCACTATTAACCTCATTTTACACAGTCGAGTCGGAGAAAATACTACTTCCTGCTGCAGTTATTCGGTCACCAAAGCGACCAAGATAGCGAGCGCTGTAACATATAAGAGCACGTAGTGCTAGACTTCATTTAATATTAATTGAAATCTGAAATCGAATTTTGCGAATCTAAATAAGCCAAATACATGACTAATATAACACAACAACTAATTTTTCTACCAGACTACTTCATATATACCGCGTGGTGACTTGGGCGGCGTAGCGTTATTCAGTTATTTGCTTCTCTAATAATTTTAGAACTAAAGTGTATTAAGGTCTTCTGTAAAGAATAAAATACTACATCCACACATACTATCGCTTACAATTGTCCATATTTCTTAACCTGCAAAATGGAAGAATTGGAAACGGCTAGTTTTACAAATATCAGGGAAGCCATGGAATTATAAGAACAATAATACACATTTACTTTTCGCTGTCAATTATATAATTTAATAATAATAACAACAATAATAATTTGATTTAGTTTAAGGGTAATAATAAAACAATAAAACTAGTAATAAGAAATAGGATTTTGGTTATTTGAAACAACAAATGATGAAGTTCCAGTAAAAAGTAGTAATTTAAAGCAAATGTTCAAAGAAACAACAATGTATTGCTAAACAACGACATTTCTTAAAATTTCCCTCTAACATTTTGTGAGTTGATACTTGGTGTTTTATTATAGTCTACTTGAATATATTTTAACGAAAACATAATATACATATAATATACAATTTTAAGTGACAAACTGCAATGGTAAATGTAAATGCGTTGGTTATTTCTTTAAATAATTCTAAAGTAGTTTCAGTTTCTTCCATTTTTTCGGTTTAAAAATATAGAAAATTGTAAGCGATAGTATGTATGAATGCAGGATTTTTGCTCTACAAAAGACCTAAGTACATTTTAGCTTTAAAATAACTAGGAAAGCAAATAGCTGGACTTTATAAATTTACCATTGAAATTTCACTGCTGCGTTCTGCAAGTCACCACCCGGTATAATAAGAAGATTGGAGTAGGAGTTTTAAACGTAGATATATTATGTTAACATCAAAGGTTTACACACAGCGTTTCTAGAAATTAATCACGACCCTGTTACCTTTTGAATCGCTATTTTGGAAGGTGAATCTACGGACACTAAAATAGGTACCACATACACGAAGGACATACTTTTTTTAACAAACAAACAACGTAAAATATGGTAATAACATTCTCTGGGGAGGTAAAATGGAACTTAAATAGGTTTTCCGGTTTTGTATTTCAGTGTAAACCAGTAGTTGTTAAAATGATAATTATAACTGGAATTATTTTTATTCACCAAGGACGAGTTAGCTGTCAGCCCAATTTTTTAAAGCAAAAATCAGTATCACTGGCAATTAATGCGACCTATCTAGATCTTGCAAAAAATTGTACAGTGCAAAGGAACATGCACACCCTGTTTGGCAAATGCTTTTAATATAATAGCTACGAAAAGTTATTCTGGCCATTCATCATTGACATCGGCCTTTGATCTGTCTCATGTTCCTCCTCTGCGCTAAGATAGCAACACGGGGGACCTATAGTTTAACGTCGAATCCGAACGACAGAAATTCCAGAGAAGGCTTTTAGCATTAACCGGATTGGGAAATTGTGTGTGGTGGGTTGCAGACAAGATTTCCTTTTTTCATAAATCTGCATTCTGACCATTAATGTACGAGTAAAACGGAATTCAAATTTCCAACAGTATATAAGTTACGGCATAAAACTTACGAATTAATGTATTTTCTGATTAAATTTTCCCATAACATAGCATTTTTGATTGTAATTTTTCTAAGCATTTATTTTTAGTAGCGCCCAGTGTCCTAGCTTCGATCCAATTCGCATAGCAATTTCAAGACATTTAAAATTTGTATCTAAAGCAAAATAGAGGAAAAATTCATTATTTTGCGTAGGTTTATTTATGACTTTTTCATTTTGGGATTAAAATGATAATCGAATGTAGCAGTAAAAAAACAAACAATGCATAAACTCATACTGTCCTACAACCGCAAACAGAATATTATGACGTACTCCTATTTACTATACGAGGCTTGTTCAGCTGAAACCCATCTTTGACCAACTTCGCCTTGAAAACAGATACAATAATTCGAATGACGTTTGTTAATGTTAGTAGTGTTTGCAAGCAACAGATTAATAAGTTTCTGGCGTTAGAATTTGATTCTGACTTATAAAACTTCGATTTTGAAATGGCGTTTGTTGTTTAAAATCCGTCCAAGTTTGATCAGCGTGCGGTCCTACAATTTTTATGCACTAAGGGTGTGCAGCCACTGCAAATTCACACGCGAATGCAAGCAGTGTATAGAAGTGCATGTATTGCATACCCAACTGTGAAGGAATGGTGTCGAAAATTTAAGAATGGAAAAGAGGGGACTATGTATGAGTCACGACCAGGTGCACGGTGTACTGCATTAACGGAAAACAATATGGCATGTGTGGAAGGCCTGATTAGAGAAAATCGTCGAATTTCAATTAGAGAAATTTCAGAAATTGTTGGTGCAAGTGTAGGATCTGTCCATAGTATTGTGCATAATCTGGGTTACAGCAAAGTTTGTTCGCAATGAATTCCTCGTCTCTTTGCTAATGAACAAAAACGCTTGCGAATGGCCTTATCTCTGCAACACCTCACAGACTATAGGCAAAATCGTGATGACTTTCTTCTGTCAATAGTTGCTGGTGACGCAACTTGGTGCCATTACTACGAGCCAACCAGTAAGTTATCGTCGATGCAGTGGAAACATTCAAGTTCACAACCACCGAAGAAGTTTAAAGCACGACCTTCTTGAGGTGCAAGATGATGTTAACATTTTTTTGTCTACCATGAAAGACCCTTGTTAATAGAGTTTGAGCAATCTGGCGTAAATGTTAATACCTACAAATCTATCTATCGGGTGCATAGCGGAGCGCTGCGGACGCCGGTCAAACGGTATTCGTAGTCCAGCACAACGGCGCTGGTCAGTAGTTGGAGGGGTGGACCAATATAGTGGCATATGCAACCGATCGTGCTTCGGAGGGTACGTAAAACCGTCGGTCCCGGTTGTCATACAAACATCGTTGACAATCGTAAACCTTGTAGTGGCAGTTCTCTTCTCTGTTCGACGGGTTAGGTTAGCCTCCTGCCCGGCATACGTGCAAAGAGGGCTCACAGAACCTACTCTGTTGTAGGTAATTAACAGGCCATTGGCCTATATACAGAAGAAGAAGACCTACAAATCTGTACAATAAAACTTTGAACAAGCTTCATCAAGCAATAAGGCGGAAACGTCCAGGAAAACTAACACGTGGGGTCATTTTGCTTCATCACAAGGCCGCATCTTGCTAATGTGGCAAAAGAAAATCTTTAACGAAGGAAATGGAAGATTTTAGAGCATCCACACTATAGCCCGAATCTATCGCTTTGCGATTTCTATATATTTGGACCGCCGAAAAAGGCGTTATAAGGACGGAATTTTGAATCTCACGCAGAAGTACAGTACAGCCACAATAATTCTATGAGCAGGGTATACGTCGGTTAGCAAAACAATGGGGTAAATGCCTTAACTGTAACGGTAATTATTTGTAATTAAATTGTTGAATAAATTTGCAAAGATGGGTTTCAATTGAACACCCCTCGTATTAAAAATGCCATGTCAGTTTAAACATCTTTAACGTTGCACATCTTAAACATAGAAAATTTACGTTACAATTCTATTATAATATAATGTGTTCGCAAGATTCAACTGTACCTGAATGTTGTAAATAGTGTTTGAAGCACGTAAATGTTCTTGAAACGTTTTATGCTTACAACGGACCACTACTTCAATCAAAAAGAACTATAAAGCGGAATTAAAATTGGTATAGTCGTATACATGTTGTCCTAATAGAAATAATGTACACTGTAACACAGTGACGAATCGTGGGATTGTACAGTGGTAGTTCCACGGTTGTTATCCATTGTCATGGGGATATAGATCTGGAGAGTGTTTTCTGGAAGGGAGCCTCCTATGCTTGAAGTTCAAGATCAATGTGTAATTGAATAATTTCACAATCATTCGTTCATTAAAATTTCCATGTTATAATGTAAAGCTTTTTCCCCTGATCGCTTTAAAGTAGATGTATCGGTTAAATATTTGCCTTAGCTCCTTAGAATCCAAACCACTACAAGCAGTGTGTCTTTTTGAAATGTTCAAATCATGCAGGGGTCTACTAAGTTGCTTTATATCCAGCTTTTCCTTGAGCAAATATGTGGGAAAATGTTTATTTATAGAATTGCTTATTCTAGACATGATGCGGTTCTATTCGATGCCTATCGATTGCCTGCGCGATTTATACTGAAAGCGAAGGCAATTAACGACTGGATTCCATTCTATTTTAAAAAAGTAACCGCTCACTTCCTTCATCTGCGGACATTCCGCTGCAGTCTATATTACGTCGAAAAATGTTTTGTGTAACGGCTTATTTTCTGTTTCAATGATGGGTTTGTATCTTTATCGCTCGATGTATTTTTATAAAGTAAGGATTACGCATGCTTTGTTTAAGCTTTAAAATGACAAGTGAGGAAAATATAAAATAACTAATGGTAAGTAATTATGCAGAATAATAAGAAATATAAATTCTTGAGGCTTGTTTTTTACTGTACTGCCAAGTTCCGTGGCTGCTTATAGCGAGCCACTGCTGTAACCTATATAAAAACATTTGCAAAAATCTACTAAAGACTGATGAGTCGGTTTAAAGAGTCACCTCGCAAAGTATATTTTTTAACAGTTCTGTGTTATGAACCATCCCCTATTCCGGCTTTAATAAACAGATTAGATAGTTAAAATCAATTACTTACAAATTAGAAATATTGAACAAATTCAATATACTTTGAAATGACATTGTATCGTAAACGTACGTAGACAAATAAAATTGTGTTGGTTGGTTCCAAATATAGAACAATACATGTATACAGGACGATCCAGTCGTGCCAAAACGTATGCTTGCACTCTCTTGTTTTTGTACGAAAATGAAGAATGATTAACAGAATATTTTCGTTTTAAAGGGATTATGTAAAGAAGTGTTATTATTAGTTCTTGTTATACGTGTATCTAGATTTTTAAATTATTTATTCGTTACTTTAGAATTGTAGTAATAAAACTTTAAAGGGATGTAAATGTAATCGTACTTATGTAATGTTATTTTTTAGACGAATATTCAAACAATTTGCTGCTCTGTTGCCTTGTTAAGAATGAAGATATACGCGTGTAAAGTAATTCATTGGAATTTAATTTCGAAGAATAAGAAACTTTTAATTAATAAAAATAGACAGAATTGGGAGGATATAAATTGTTACGAAATAGAACTGTGCAGTTAGTCAAGAAAGAAAAGAAAGAGTATTATGAACTGACTAGGTTGATGATGGTAAACATGATCCCAATCGTATGTGGAAAACGTTAAAAACATTAATATCTATGTCAGATACTGCAAATGTTGGAGAAATTATTTTTGAAAACAAAAAGACTGATAGGGGACTGAAATAGTAGAAGAATTTAACGATTTTTATGTTAATAGTACAAATAGAATAGTTACTACTATTGTACCTGTACAAAGGATTTTTCCTTTTAAATGTTGCGATAGGAAAATTGAAAATTTAAAATTATTATCTGTTAAAGAACTGCAAAAACTAATTTTTAGAATGTCTAATAATAGCAGTCCTGATGAAATGCATATGATTTTATTAAAAGGAAATTATAATGAACTTGCTAATATACTAATTAATATAGTAAACATTTCATTGAAAACAGGCGTCATACCTAAAAATACTTAAACTATCTGCTATAATAATAATATAATTAGAAACGTGAGAAATACAGAAAATACTGATGAATTTAGACCTGGAAATATGTTACCAGCAATTGAAAAGGTGTTAGAGAAAGCAATATATATACAACTGCTAAAGTTCATAATTGATAATAATATTTAAATTAAATATCAGTCAGGTTTTAGGGAGGGATGCAGTTGTGAAACTGCATTCCAGTATCTACTAAATAAATGAAAATATGCGATAGACAGTAATGGCGGTTCACGTGTATTTCTGGATCTCAAAAGAGCCTTTGAAACGGTTGACAGGGAGTGGTTGCTACGAAAGCTGCATAATTACGGTTTTGATGGTCTTGTTTTATTATGGATGGAAAATTATTTAAAGGATACAAAACAAAGAGATAAATGCAATGATATAATTTCTTCAGATTTGCATATGAATCTGGGTGTACCGCAGGGTAATGTCTTGGTACCATTATTATTTATATTGTATATAAATGACATCGAGTTAGCTCTTAATAAATGTAAAATGCATGTGTTTGCAGATGACACGATAATTTATATAGAAGGGAAGAATTTAAAAACTAACATTGAAATTATAAGTAAAGAACTTAATGATGTGAATGACTGGCTAAGATTAAACAAATTGAAGCTGAATGCAAATAAATCTAAGGCAATGGTTATAGCAAGTGAATTACATTATAGATTATGTAAAAGCGATCAGTTAAAAATTGTAATTGAGAAACAATAAATTGAATTGGCTGACCAGTGTAAGTACTTAGGTTTTATAGTCGATAGACAGTTCAAATTTAAGGGACATATAAATTATGTTTGCAAAAAGATTGCGAGAAAGCTGGGAATATTACATAGATGTAGTAGTTTCGTTTCGAACAAAACGAGAGTCTATTGTGCTTCCACATATTATATACTCAGCTTCAATGGTGTTTATGGCCACCCAAAATGAGTTAAGTAGGTTACAGGGGTTGCAGAATAGGGCAATGCGAATAATGTTACAATGCAACTGGTATACTCTTATTCGTTACATGTCACAAAAACTTAATTGGATAGATATTAGAACACTTGTCAAACTACAAACCTTAATTTTTATACAAAAAATTAAACTTGGCTTATTCCCACAGTATTTTTCTGAAGTGTTAGTGTCATGTCATGAAGTACATGGTTATCAAACTAGAAATAAAAATAATTTTTATTTAGAGGCTAAGAATAAAAGATCTCCACAAAATTCTATATTCTTTAAGGGTATAATGAGTACAATCATCTTCCAACCAGTATCAAAGAATGTAAAACTGTTGATCAATTTAAAAAAGAAACCAGATTGACTGATCATAAGAAACTTTTATTGCTTATTAGTGAGTATACATGCAAATAGTTCAATCTCTTTATATTTTATTTGTATTTTAGTTTACTTTTTTCTGTTTATATAGGGTATAACAAGAGTGGTGTTAATTAGTGATAAGTATATTACATATATTGTTTTTTCTTTGTTTT